>VWZY01005872.1:685576-706683 GCA_013399075.1 Chloroceryle aenea | reverse complement strand
TTTTTTTTTTTTTTCCTTCCTAACAGCACAGGTATTAGTTCTAAACTGAAAGAAAGATTTTACTGTTGGTTTTGATTTTGTGAATATATAGAATTGGAGGAAATAATGAAGCATGGACTACTTCTAAATAATATATCACAGACAGAATGTTTAAGGTTGGAGGGCACCTATATCTGGTTGCCTCCAATTGTAGACAGATGGCTTCTGAATATCTGCAAGGTGGAAGACTCTACAACCTCTCTGGGCAACCAGTTTCAGTTCTCAGTTACCCTGTTTTTCCTGATGTTCAGAGCAATCTCCTGTGATTCAGTTTGTGCCCACTGCTTGTCATCCTAGCACTGGGCACCGATGGAAAGAGCTTGTCTCCATCCTCTTTCCACCCTTTTTTTCAGACATTTTAATACATTAATAAGCTCCCTCCTGAGCCTTATATTTTCTAGGCTATGTAGTCTAAAACCCATCAGCTTTTCCTTATAGTACAAAAGTCCTTTAATCATGATCATGCCATTTTTCTGGATTGTCTCCAGTATGTCCATATCTCTTTCACTGGGGAGCTTAGATCTGGATACAGCACTCCAGATATGACCACACCAGGACTGAGAAGAAGGAAACAATTAACCTCTCTCAACTTGCTGGATATACTTTGTCTAATGTAAGCCAGGATAGCATTGTCTTTCTTTATGGTAAAATGCTCATTGCTGGCTTATGTTTAACCTGGTGTCTACCAGGACCCTCAGGTCCTTTTCTGCTAGGCTGCTTTCCAGCTGGGTGGTCCCCAGCATATGTTGGTGCCTGAGGTTGTTCCTCCCAGGTGCAGGATGTTGCACTTCCCCATGTTGAACTTCATGAGGCACCTGTCAGACCAATTCTTCAGCCTGTCAGGGTCTCTCTGAATGGCAACATGGCCCTCTGGTGTATCAGCCATTCCTCCTGGTATTGTGTCATCTGCAAAATTCCTGAGAACACTTGCTGCCCCATCATAGAAATCTTTAATGCAGGTGTTAAAATAAACTGGACTCAATATTGACCCCCAGGGCACATCACCAGATTCTGGCCTTCAGCTAAATCACAGAATCACAGAATTATTGAGGCTAGAAAAGACTTCCGAAATCATCGAGTCCAGCCTATGACCGAACACCACGACATCAGCTAAATCATGCCACTAAGTGCAGCATCCAATCTTCTCTTAAACACCTCCAGGGATGGTGACTCCACCACCTCCCTTGGCAGTCCATTCCAGTGTTCTATCACTCTTTCTGTGAGGAAGTGCCTCTTAATATCCAACCTATACCTCCCCTGGTGCAGCTTCATGCCATGCCCTCTCGTCCTGCCACTGGTTGCCTGGGAGAAGAGCCCAGCCCCCACCTGTCCTACAACTTCCCTTCAGGTAATTGTAGAGAGCAACGAGGCCCAATATTGCACCACCGATCACTACCCTCTAGGTCTGGCCATACATCAACAGTTTGTCTATAGGGATCTTATAGGAGACAGTGCCATAGCTGTTACTGAAGTCCAGGTAAAAAATATCCACTGCTCTCTCTACCTTTACCAGGCCATTTCATCATAGAAGTTTATCAAGCTGGTCAAGCATGACCTTCCTTTGGTGAGGCTATGCTGACTATTCCTGATTATTTTCTTGCCCAGAAGTGGTTTCCAGGATTAGTTCCATTACATTCCTAGAGATCAAGATAAGGCTGACCAGCCTGTAGTTCCTTGAGTGGTTTGGATGTTGTTAGCAGATTAATATTATATTGTTATGATTTGTGTCACAAGAGGAGCTGATGGGATCTGTTTACTTGTAATTACTTCTCCATGCACTATAACAAGACTTTTCAATATCATATCAAGGCAAATCTGAATATTCAAGAGTATTTCAGCATTAAGAGAAAGAGCTTTATTGATATGGAAACCACTGAGATATTTTTTTCTTAAAAAGGGTAAAGCATGAAAAGCACACATTGATACTGGCATATGCTTAGGTTAGCGAGGCACCTTCATCTGAAACTATAATGAGTTTTTTCTAGGCATATCAGTGTTCCCCCCATTTTCCTTTAGCCTCTATGAGAGCTGAACTTCTGAGGTTGATGGAGTGAAGCAAGGGAAAGGGAAATGGAGGAAGGGAAGGAGGGCAGAAAGGAAAGTATTCAGAATACCAAAAATGAGGAGAAAGAAGGATGTAATGGGCTGTCTTGGACAAACAGTTGCACTAGCTGCAACATAGCTGAGATTTGAAGCACAGGATGATGCGGGAAGGGGAGCAAGAGGACAAGTGTGGACACATATTGATCTCAGAGTGATGGAGGGCACTTCAGTCATTAGCCTAGTTAGCTGATCTCCCATTAAAGAAGCAATGAAAGAAATGTCTGCTTGCAGTAACATTTATATATGTTACAGTATCATTTTCAATATAAATTAATTTCTTCAGTTTTCATCTCGTAATAGTTCTAAACCTGGGATTTAGTCCAAAGCAGCACACTTTGTCTATCACAAACATGGCTTTAACTGAACTGATAGTTTTAGAGAGGAATTTTAAAACATTCAAAGCACCTATCTGCCCCCTGAACATCCACTGCCTAAACAGAAAAATTGTAATTTTCTTTAAATTACTCTATGACTAGCCATAACATGCATCTCTGATTTTTATCTAATTTACCTCACATTTAGGTAGTGGCATCTATGTGTCAATCCCTCTTGTAATTTACTCTCACCAATCCCTGGTGTAACTTATTCTTACCATGGCTTGAGTAGAAGATGAACAGAACGATATAGGAAAGTAGGTGGCTACTATTTCATATCTGAGCCGCTTCACTCTGCAGTCACCGTGATGCTACACCTCAGTACCTTTGTCTGGAGTAGAGAACAGTTCAGTTGCTTTTTGTCCTTATGGTTTTTTAGGTACAGGCACTGCCTATTGTCTGATCCTGACTCCTGCATTGGCTCTTCTCTTGTAGTGACTTACTAAGTAATGTTATTTTCCTTGCAGCTTTAATAGACCACTCATCTCTAATTGAACGAACTCTGCTATCTGGGAAGCAGCATGTTTCCAAAGCAAAGTACAGTGACAGACAGGAGACTTAATTTCTTTTGCTGTTTAGACAGTGACTCACTGTTTGACTTTGTGCAAATCACTTAGGAGGTCCAAATTTACAAGCATCTGGACAAAGTTTGGGTGTCTTCATTTTGTTACCTACAACAGAGTTTTGTTCTAAGAGGTGCTCAACACAGAGAATAATAGTTAAAGGCAGTGATAGCTGCAGGTGCTTGACATATTAAAAATCAGGATAGTATTAAAGTTTTTCAAAGTCAACAGCTTAAAACCCCAGGTGATTTCAGGCATTTTTTTTTTTTATTTTTTTTTATTGCATTTAAAAATACTGTTCCTTAATTTCCTGACCTGCAATTCTAAAATAATTTAAAAGATGTGTTGATTCGAAGTGTTTATAAAACTTTATAGGATTGCTTACTATGGAATGAAATGTATACTCATCAATGTTAATAAACAACACATGCAGGAAGCGTTGTAAAGAAGATCAGATGGAAATAATCCATTTGAAACTTAGACTCAGTTTGCTAGCCTGTGGCTAGTGACCAGGACTTCCGATGAACAAGATTCAGTTAGTCTTCACTGCACATGGATCCACATTACTGGGTGCCTTATGAGTTAAAAAAAACCAACCCAACAAACAAACCCCAAGATTTAGTCATAATCTCATCTTTCCTCCTAGAAAGAGACATGTATCTGTAAAAAAATCATCTGTGGTTACAAATGTGAAAGAAAGTATCCTGGTAATTAGACTTAAACATAATTACTTGGCCACAATAAAAAAGAATCCAAGCAAACAGATGTAATAGAATTTGAGGACTCAAGAGTTCATCCTAAAATGATTACTTGCGTTGGCAACCAGTAATGATAGTGTGCTGGTTTCCAAAAGTTATTATTTTACTGACAGTGACGCAGCAGTGGTGCCAGAGGAAGCATTATCTCTGGTAGAAAGGTGCAGCAACACAGCACTTACTCTGAACATGAAGATCCAGTTGGAGCTTTGTGACAGCTCTGGCCAATTAACTTGCTCACAGCTTCTTTCTCCCATCAACATACCTGTGTTATACTGTGGTGGAGCAAGACTAGTTGCATGACAGGGCAAACAGGTAGATTACACTATGACAAGACAATATGCATAAAAATCTGTGAGTACTCACGAAGTGTCATGGCCTAAAGGGTTACCCCACCTGTGTATGTATAGAGATTGCAACCATGAGTTTGGAGGATACTGCAATAGTCAAGGAGATAGAGGCTTTTAGCCTCCAAATTTCTCAAATTTCTTGTGGAGTATCACAAATACCACACAAATCACCACACAGATCACTACTAGCAAAGAATACGACCACAAAAATCACCACTAGCAAGTATACATGTGATTAACAAAGCGAATGCATATTCACTAATATATGTTGTCTCTCATAATATCCTTGTAGGTGAACTCAAGAGTGTGGTTTAGGCGACTGAACTGTGAGATTGATTGAGAACTTGCTGAATAATAGAGCTCAGAGGTGATCGGTGGTGCAGAATCCAGTTGGAGGCCTGCAGCTAGTGGTGTTCTCCAGGAGTCAGTACTGGGTCCAGTTTGTTCAACGTCTTCGTCGGTGACTTGGATGAATGGATGGAGTGTACTCTTAGTAACTTTGCTGATGATACGAAACTGGGAGGAGTCACTGACAAAACAGATGGCTGTGCTGCCATTTGTCAAGATCTGGTCTGGCTGGAGAGTTGTGTAGAGGGGAATCTAATGAAGTTTAACATAGACAAGTGTAGAGTCCTGCACCTGGGCAGGAATATAACCATGCACTGGTACAGATTAGGGGTTGACATGATGGAAAGCAGCTCTGTGGAGAAGGACGCTGGAGTTCTGGTGAACAATCCATAGAACAGCAATGTACCTCTATGGCCAAGAAGGCCAATGGTATCCTGGGGTGCATAAAGAAGAGTGACAAGCAGGTCAAGGGATGTCATCCTTCCCATCTATTCTGCCCTGGTAAGGCCACATCTGGAGTACTGTATCCAGTTCTGGGCTCCCCAGTTCAAGAGAGGTGGGGAACTACTGGAGAGAGTCCAACAGAGAGCTACAATGATGATTAAGGGACAGGAACATCTCTGTTATGAGGAAAAGCTGAGAGATCTGGGGCTGTTTAGCCTGGAGAAGAGAAGACTGAGAGGGGATCTTATCAATGTCTCTAAATATCTGAAGGACAGGTGTCAAGGAGATGGGGCCAGTCTCTTTTCAGTGGTGCCCAGTGATAGGATGAGGAGCAGTAGGCACAAACTGGAACACAGGAAGTTCCACCTGAACATGAGGAAAAACTTCTTTATTGTGAGGGTGAGCAATTTCTTGCCTTTGAGGTTTTCTGTCATACTTACCCTTTGTGTCACGTCTAATATTTCCTTTTAATCTTCACTCGTGAACATTGTACAGAACCAGAAATAGATTAAAGCAGAAGACAAGTGGAAAACACTGCCCTAAGAAGTCTTGAAACACATGTACACAGTGGATGTATTTAGGGGTTTATAGTAAGCATATTATTAAGCACAACCTACAGTATGAGGTCTCCCAGAGGACATTTAGGAATGCAGTTGCCTTTGATTTTAATGGAAACTATGTTTGCTGAGGATGATGGGGTCTGCTGCACATTCCTCAGGTAGTCTGGTTGCACAGCAGGAGCCTCTTGCCTATACTGTAGACACGGATATCAGGACCTGCTTCAAATGTCTAAAGGTGCCTGGACTTTGCTCTAGTTCAGTGTGGCAGGCACATCTCTTAGAAAAGTTTCTTCCACATAGAAGGAGTTGCCTGACTTGTTTTTGAATTAGCTAGGAACTGTGGGACTATTTAGTGTAATAGGAAAGCAGCTAAATGAACTGGGAGGAAGATCTGATTTAGTGACTTCAAGAAGAAAGGTGGAATTACTGAATAGACAGGTGAGCCAAAGGTAACTATTTTTCTGAACTGTGCTGCATCAGAAGCAGTGATTTGTTTAATAAATGTAGAAGGGCAAGTCAATTACTGGGATATTTTAAGGAAAAATGAAGGATATTGCACTTCTACACAGAATAAAATTTTAACAGGGCATAACTTTCCTGTGAGAGGTCAAAAGCAGGAGAAAGATCTATACATTCTCAAGCTATTTTTTCTAGCTAACTACAGCAGCAAGTCTCAATCAAATATGTCCCCAAACCTATTACATCTCTATTTTCCTCTCCTACCTTGCCCTTCGACAATATATAATAGCTGTATCACTAGTTGCCCTTTATAACGTATAAAAATTCACTGATTCTTAAATGATCATTAATGAGAAAGTAATCTGCCTCCTCTGAGGCTCACTGGGATACTGCAAAGCTATTCTTCACAGCCTTCCTGCATAGCTTTTCTGGGGATACTGATTTTACACCTTTCTTCTACTCTAATTTCCTGTTCACTCTATAGTATAGCATCTGTTAGTCACAGAAAGTTGAAAAGTATAGGACTCTGCAGCTGGAATACTCAGAGGCTTGCAAATAACCACAGGAAGGTTTTAGACCCTTGGGTGTAATGGGCTGTAAAAGTAAAAGCTGTGATTTATTTTTTCTTCCAGTTGCTGAAACCTAATGGCTAACCCACCTTCTGAGGAATTCAGTAATCTGCAGATGTTTCTGTCTAATAAGAAGTTTGAATAAATGGTGATTCTTTTCTTTTTAATGCATCCTATTGCCACATTATTGTGCAGCCTTCTTTGCACAATTATTTTTTGACAGTCAGCTAAAAGCTGAAAATAATACAGACTTGTTTTTATTTTAAAAGCAAAACATGTTTTAAAAAATTAAATATGTGACCATTAGTAGTAAAAAACCCAGATGAATTATTCCGGTTACTTCATGCTAAGTCAGTCTAAAAATAATAAAAAATAAAAATAATACAGAGGCATAGATTCATGTATATACAATAATAACTTACGTTGTTCACACACACTCAGATAGATCATGGAAACATACCTCTGTAACTTATGCAAGAGAAAGAAACTAAAGGAAACAAAAGTTAAGTGCAAATTGTGCCTAAAATAAGTGATTTGGGATTATTTCAACAGATAATTTCTATTTGTTTCTAATTTCTATGAAAAAAAACCCAAACCAAACAACAGGTATATATATGAAACCCCACACATGACATGATTCTTAAGGGCAAGGTCTTTCTTTCCCAGGTGTGTCTGTAAACCATTCAGGCATATGATTGATCAGTTTAATAACATCTAGGAATTAGCTCCAAAAGATGCTGTGAGGAAGTCAAAGTTTTATGCTCAAAATATTTTTATGGCTAGAAACCAAACATACCATCTATGTAAATTCAACACTTTATTGTTACTATAATTTAAATCCTAACTTTCCTTCACTGGAGCTTATTTGGATGATTTATTCCTTCTCATCTAGGACTCACATAGGGATGTTTTCATATGTTTGCCACATGCTCTCTACTTCTTGTATCTTCACTGTTTTTCAGGTTCATGTTTCATCTGGATTTACTATTTATGGTGCACTTTACATGTTAGATACATGTTCTTTGTTCTCTTTGTTGCCTGTAAAACTGATTTTTCTAGGTGTGCATCTCCTTAGCTGACCGTTAGTGAGTTATTTATAGCCACTGGATCTACATCATCAGCCTGTGTCCTTTCTGTTTTCATTGTGTGGCTGCCATGGCTCTACTCATCTACAACATGTTGTTATGTTAAAGTTATAAATATTAGATTATACGCAGAATAACTTACTTCTTCCTAATATTTAAGTAAAAATTGTACCATAGAAGTATAAGCAAAAGAAAAATGAAATGGAACTAATTACCTGGTCATTTCAAAAATTGCTGTTACAGCTCCACCATCTACAACGAAGTTTAGTTAGGTGAAACAAGTTCAGACAAAATATACCTGACAAGCCCCAGTCTTGAGGCCTTGCAAAGTTGGTACAAAGACCATGGCCTGTCAATATAAGTGACAGTATTTTACTGTGCTACAGAATCTATTTCATTAAGAGAAGTAGATTGTGCTTTGTCTACCTTTTCAGTAAATGAGATGCTTCATGGCTGAAGTCTGCAATATCCAGGTGCTGATTGGAGCAGCTCATATTTTTGTAAAATGATGGTTATGTGGAAGTGCTTCTGTCAGATGTGTGAGCCGAAGCTGTTTCTCTCAAGGATGAGTAATGGTTCATCCCTTTCAGCATGTGTTTTTAAATGGTTGCTAACAAACAGATGCTGCAACAACAGGAGTGAGGGAGCATATTCCTTACTAATAGTGCCAAAAGTTTGCCATGAAATACAATCTTGAAGATTTATTAGATCATGAATCTTTACCACTTGGTGATTTGTGGACCAACTAGACTATGAGAAGAGTGTATCTGTAGGCTTGATCACATGGAAACTTACTCACATAGAGTATTACTATTATTAGTGATTAAAAAACATTAAAACACTGCAAGGGAATGGGAAGCCAAATTCTCTCTCTTCCCATACGGCACCATCACCATCTTTCTCTCCCTAATCTTTATAAAATTTCACTTTTTTTTACAAGGTGAGATAGCTCTCACAGAAGGTTAAGCAGTTTGCCTTCCTCTACTTCACAAATCTAAATGGTTACTGGGCTGCAGATGCAGCTTTGAATCATTGAAGCTGTACAGGATTGAGCTCTAAAATTGCTTAGGTACATCCTTATCTGCTAGGCTGGTCTACATAAAGATAATGAGAACAGCATCAAAATTTCTTCTTCTAGTAATTATTTATATATAAGTATTATTTTTTTTTACTATGAAATGTTACTTACGCAATGTAAGAAGTACTTTCTAGTCCCTGAATTCTGTCTCTTTCTAAATAAAAGGTAAATTTTTCCATTCAAACTCCTGTGATAATACAGTGAGGAAAGATTGTTCGTAATTCTCAAGTGCATTAGCACTGAAATTGGTAGTTAGTTCTATCACAGTGCCTTTGGTAGAACAGCTGTAGACATCTGATATGTTTTCTGGCAATGACATAGACAGGTCTGACTAGGACAGTTAATTGGCTTTTATTTATTTGTTTATTTTAACCAGGCCAAAAATTATATAGTAGATGTAGTTCCCAACTGCTGACTGATTTCCAGGAAAATAGCTTAATAGACAGTAATTTAGAACAGGAGAACTTTCTTGTGACTCCAGTGAGGAAAAAGTATCATGAAGGAGCATCTGAGAACATAACTCTGATTGGGTACCAGAAAAAAAATTTTAAAAGGAAAAGCTTTAGGATGATACAACTTTGCTTACTGTTTAATTAATAAAGAATTATTCAGGAAAAAGACTGTTTTTCAGCCTTCATGTGAAAGTTAATTAATTCAAAAACTCACACAACATCACAACAATGATGGGTTTTTTTTGCTTGGGATTTGGTTTTCTTTGTCTTTCTAATGGAGAATACTAACAATTGTTCACTTTTACTGAAAGTGTTGTGATTTCTTCTCTGTTGTCGATTAAACTTAATGATTGCCTAGTTCAAACAATAATTATGCTAAAGAAATCTTACACTGTATTTTTCAGGATAAGCTAAATGGTGAAACAATGCTTCTAGCATAATTTCAAATAAGTAATTTGAAAACAAAGTAATCAAAGTTGTAAATGCATGTTACCTGGAAAAGGTCACTTTAGAAACATAATCATATAAGAAAGCATCTTTAGAAAAATGCTCATGAGATGGTTTACATTCAAAGAACAGAAATTATATATTCCTTCCATTACAGATAAGTATACATAAACCTAAAAGTTTAAAAATGTAAACTTGTAACTTTTTGATTCTTCTCAGTACTATCTGTTCTTTATAGGGTAGCAGATTAGAAAAAGAACCCTTAATTCCTATTTAATTTTGGGTTTTTTTTTCTGTTGTAAGATACAGCATCTTTTCCCCTAACAGCATAAAACAAAGCACTTTTGAATCCTGTATCCATTCTGAAACAAATATTACAGATTTTATTCATGCAGCCAACAAATACTGCCATGTCATGAAATGAACTAGGAAAGAAACATGACAGTCAAAGGAAAAAAAACCTCTACATACAAGAACGTTTGAGTGATATAATGCTTCAAATACAGCTCTACACATACATGTAGCTTTTTGTTTTATTTCCCCACAGATTACCAACAAAGAGTCCCAGTACATTTGGATACTGTTCAGCTCCTGAGCATCATCTGTTTTCACTCATACAAGACCTATTCTGTGGAGATCACTTCTGTTTTGGAGGACAACCTCTGCACAGACAACAGGGGAGTTGAGGTAACGGACATTTAAACTAAACTGCTCTTGGAATATGTTTATGAGCTTTACTGACTGCATTGATTAGTTTATAAAATTAAAATCAACTAAGGAATCTCTTACCAGCAATTTAACCTGAATAAGCTTGGAAATTGAACAACCATTAAAAAAAATCTATTTTTCTGGCTAATATTGTTATACTTCTCACCATAAGTTTATGGAAGGGGTTTACCCTTCAATTTTTGAAATAATGACTGCAGCATGCTCTTAACCTGGATACACTGAACAGCTTTTAAATTTTTTTCTTATTTATTTATCTTCCTGTTACATAGCATCTGATTAGCCCTGGAAAACTCTGTAGATCAGATTTAGTCAAAAAAACTGTATTGCACTTCCCAGGTATTTCAATGTGATTTGTTCTAGTCGTAGGGTATGATGAATTTGTTACAGGAATCTGCAATCATAAGCAAGTTATCATGAAGGTAAACCTGAAGGTCAAGTATAATTCCCCATTTTAGGCAGTTGGACTTTATTCCCACCTATTATTGAGTGGTTTGTGTAATTCAGTGCATGTTTTATTAGAATATTCATATAAATACAAATCTATATTAATGTAGCAGGTGAATGTGAAAAGTGATGTGCTCATTAAGAGCCTATTGTGATATAAACCAGTGTGATATAGCAGCTCTAGGCATGAGTCATTTGAATACGGTATTCATTATCCACATGAGCGATAGATCTTCACTTTAAATTTATCAGTAATACAGACACAGATGGAAATAAGATGGAGTAAATGTCTGTGGTTATCTGTTAACTGGTGTGCTTCATCATTTAATAGCTGAATGACTTATGATCATGTAGATCAGAACACCTCTAATTAATTTTTGAGCTGAGTCTTTATTCTCAACCTCAAACTATGGTTTATTAATAGGTCAACTTAAAGAGCTTGCTAAAGTGTGATATGTGGCTGTACAAACATATCTGGAAGCACGTAGTTCATTTTTGGATGTTAGATGTTTTACCTGCCAACCCAACTAATTGAGAATCATATCAGAAAACTAGAAAGCGGAGGTAATGAATGAGACAGACAGTGACCTCCAAACAGACATAACTGAACTAGAACTGATGAACTTGATATGAGTAGATTCACAGTGTCATTTTGAATATAACACAGTATAACTCATTTTCCTGCTCTTGACAATGTATTGCAACCAGTAAAAGCACAGGAAAGATTGGCAGGTGAATTTTAATTTGTTTTCTTTGTGCAAGCCTTATTAGAGTAGCAGATTTATTGAATGATATTTTTTATATAAAAAAGATTTTTGTCTCTGACTGTATACAAAATGGTCATTTTGGCCTCTAAGAGGTGTCTTTAATGTGTTTGAGGAGCAAGAGGCAGAAGGAGGAGAGGAGAAGAGAGAAGAGGAAAGAGTTTTTATCCCAAGCTATAAATGAAAAATCACTCTCTTTTCTCATCAAATAGCAGAGATAAATTTAAGCCATAATTCTGTTTGGGAATTTAACTTCCTACAGATTTATGCTTCTCAATAACTATTTGTAGGCTGAATAATTGTGTATACTGTATGTCAGAATTGTCTTAATGTTTAGACTGGAAGCTTTTAATAGTCCAGTTGTGACAAATATGCCAGGATCATTTATGTAGATATTTTTGTTATGTAAATCTATAATATCAAGTGACAGAATCAACTTCTGGCCTGCCAGCCTTTGTGCATGATTTTAACTTCATACTCTGTTGCAACAGAGCAGAACTGAGTCATGTGCCCATTTCTTCTATCTACATGGTTTATTCCTAATAAACATTAAAGTGTTCACTTATATAAATTCCTAGGTGAAAATATAAATTTCCAGTGAAACACAGTCACACTATGGTTTGTTCTACTTCTGTAAAGAAGGAAGATTATTTGGCTTCATTATATGGCTAAGCAGGAGCTGTTTACTTATGAAGAATATGCCCTAAACCCACTATATTTGGAACTCCATGCCCTCAACCTCTCAGTAACTACACAGTATGAAATGAAACAGATATAGGGAAAACACTCAGCTCCCCTGACTATAGTCCCCTGATTTTTTTTTTTTTAAGCTCTAAAATCCAAGAATATATTCATCTCTCCTTTCCCAAAATGAAAAAGATCTCCAGGTTTTTACCTAAGAATCTGATAATTCCCGTTTCTGTTCTTTTATTTCTGTGCACTTATCTTTTGTTGGATTTCCTATGAATAAGGATTATATACACAACTGTTAAATCAGAATAGCTGGTGCATGTCAAAGCCTCATTCTTCATTTTAAGTTAATCTCTCAGATAAATGCAGAACAACAGCGGAAAAGCTTACATAAACGAAATAAATGTCTCTGATGCACATTTCTGAATAGGATATGTCAGTTTATTCATAGTATCTATCTTTACCATGTGGACCTTGGCATAGTTATTACAATTATTAGATCTTTTGAGAACTGTTCTTTCATTCAAATGTTGCTGCAAAAAATTGCACCAGTTAAGAAAAACTGTTGATAAAATGGGATATATAGGTATTTGTATATTGTTATTTTAGATGAGCTGAAATTTGGACGGTTGTAACAGTGATTGACAGGAACAAAAGCAGCAGTGATTTTCAAAAACATGTCTCTACATTGTCTTCCAAATGTGAAGGCTCAATAGACTAACATAGTGAGAGACTATAAGTACCTGACACAAATTAGTCATTTTCTGCATGTGTGGAATTTAACAATCCTTAAAAGGCTTGTGCTGGATAAAAGAAAAAAAGAAAAATGACCTTTATCTTTGTCACCACTGCAAATCATGTTGTTCCACTGTTCCAGTGATGCGTAGAGGTGGAAATAACGGAGATGAGTACAATAGACTTTTCCATAGACTGATTTTTCCAGGTCATTTAATTCTCTCTAGTGTCTTCAGAACCTTTCCAACACAGCTAATGATAACAGATTGCCACATTATCCTGTTCGTACTGACCTGTTTGGGTAGCTGCCAGAAATTCTGCTCACTCAAAGCTATGGGTGAAAAAAGTGTTTACTGAATTTGCTTCTAATGGTTATTATAATGTATTCAGGACAAGTAAAATAATATATTGTATTATTGAGTACTTCATATGTTTAGTAATGATTCGATTATTTTGAAAATTGATACTTTAGATCTGGATTGCTGCTCTGCTGCAGCTGGTTTTGAATTTTCTTTGCAGACTCTGGCCTTCTGCCAGTTCACGTTCCAGAGGGATAGTTCCCCCAATCTAACAAGGGGGTTTTTTCAGCATATAGTCAGCTAAAACTATCCACACTAACTCTCTCCTTGCTAAAAGAGAAATAGCTGTGGCTCTGAAAGTGATGAATATAGCTTTTTCCTGGGAATTGTGATTGCTTTTGGGCTGCACGAGCTTAGAAAAGTGCAAAAGAGAAAGTTTCACCAACTGTTCATATAGTGGCGTTCCATTTCAGACACTGATCATGTTAGATTTCACCCTAACTCTGCATCTCCAGCTTTAATATAATTTTCTGAGAACCAGGAAGGTTGAAATAAGACACACCATTATGATTTTTGCTATGAAAAAAATAAGCCTGTGTTTAATTAATTAGTTTAATTGAATACATACTTAGAAATATGCCTTTTCACTATTCATTTCACTATTCCAATCCAGTCAGAATAAAATAATTTTGTAGAAAAGATTTTTCCTGGGAGTTCTGCTTTGAGGTACTTTGTTATTGCATGTTACTTCTACTGAATTTTGAAGAGCTAGAGGGATTTACAATTTTAAATATTTACTGTTTATTCAAACTGATTCCTGATATTGGATATTTGAAAAATATTTGAAATAAAATCTTTTATTTCTTTTAATTATATTTTAGTTCCCATAGAAATGCTAGATACATCATATNAAGCACACACTGGCTACTCATGTCCAGCTTCTCATCTACCAGCACCCCAAGTCCTTTTCTGCAGGGCTGCTCTCTATGGCCTCTTCCCCTAGCTTGCATTGATAGTGGGGATTGTTCTGGCCCAGGTGCAGGACCCTGCACTTGCTCTTTTTGAACTTCTTGAGGTTCACCTGGGCCCACCTCTCCAGCTTGTCCAGGTCCCTCTAGATGACATCCTGTCCCTCTGGTGTATTGACAGCACCTCTCAGCTTGGTGTGATCTGAAAACTTGCTGATGGTGTAAACGTTCCCACTGTCTATGTCATTGATGAACTCATATTTTGCTGCTGCATATGTTTGCAAAGGTTAAAATACTATAAAATTAAGACTTTATGTTAAGGATTTTTTAAAAAATCTTCAGATTAATGTCTGAAGTCCTTTTAGACTATAATCCTTAAGTATTTAAATATTAGTGTCATTTTCTTTAATACCAAGTACATAATTTGATGTATTGCATTATGATATATATGTTTATAGTTCACTACAGACTAATGAGAATCTAATGTGTAACATATTAATAGGGGTTCACTGCCTTCTGTTCTAGCAGAATGGGGAAAATAAAATATAATTTTAAGTAATTGCATATATTCAGTTTTCAAATCTGCTATAAATCTCCCTTCCTACAAGAAGCTACTTTTTATTCATCTCAGTGTATGATCTAAAGAAGAAAAGCTTTTATCCTAAGGTAGTTACTTAGGCTCAGTCTGACGTTGCAAAAAAGCCTGACCAATGACAAATTACTGCAAATGATGTAGTTCAGTTTTCTCCTTGCTACCCTCTCTTCCCTGTAGCAAATCTAAAAATCGTACAGTTAATATAATTGGTTGATTCAGTCAACAAGATTTTCATCGAATCATAGAATGGTTTGGGTTGGAATGGACCTTAAAGATTATCTAGTTTCAACTCCCAAGCCATGGACAGGGCCATCTTCCACTAGATCAGGCTGCTCAGAGGCTCATGTAACCTGGCATTGAACACTTCTAGGGAGAGGGCATCTATGACCTGTCTGGGCAACCTCTTCAGTGCTTCACCACCCTCACAGCGAAGAGCTTCTTTCTTACATCTAAGTTTAATCTACCCTCATTCATTTTAAAGCCATTACCCCTTGTCCTATTACTACATGCCTTTGTAAAAATTCTCTCCCCATCTTTCCTCTAGGCCCTATTTTGGTACTGGAAGGTGTCTATTAGGTCTCCCCAGAGCCTTCTCTTCTCCAGGCTGAACAACCCCAGCTCTCAGCCTGTCCTTATAGCAGAGCAGTTTCAGCCCTCTGATTATATTCATGAATCTCCTCTAGACCTGTTACAACAGGGTTGTTGGTTTGGGGTTTTTTTTGTTGTTTTTGGTTTTGTCTCACTTCATTTTGTTCTGTGACTAAACAAGCATATCAGATCCATGGGAAATTTCAAGGCAGCAAGACTTCCACTTTCAGCAGCAGCTTGCTGTCAGGTTGGCTTTGTTATGGTGCTAAGCTTATGCCTTGCTGTCTTTTACATGACTAGAAGGAGAAATAAGGA
Source organism: Chloroceryle aenea (assembly GCA_013399075.1). Taxonomy (NCBI): domain Eukaryota; kingdom Metazoa; phylum Chordata; class Aves; order Coraciiformes; family Cerylidae; genus Chloroceryle; species Chloroceryle aenea. The sequence goes on along the minus strand of VWZY01005872.1, from coordinate 690,930 downwards.
GTCTGTCAACAGACTGTTTTTGTCTAAGGTTTTTGAACATGAATCCACATTTATATTTCAAGTCTTGCACATATCCACATGAATTAAAATTAGTTTTGTTTGCATAACATGCAGGATTTTATGGAAGGCTTCTAGATTGTAAAAAGCAAAACACTTCTTTGAAAGATTGCTTTTCTGGACTGTAAACTAGAGAGGAGATTTTGGCAAATGGGATGTATTTCTGGGTTTTGCAATGCTTTTAAGAAAATAGAAAATCCATAGCCTCAGACAAAAATTAAAACATTACATAATTTAACAGAGACACTCTGAAAATAATTATTAAACATTCCTAATATGCAGCACAACTCCTTTATCAGCAGGGTTTTTTTAAAAAAATAATTACTTATGCTTTGAGAGGATGAGAAGAAATAAAGCTCAGTTTTATTTATTTTCATTATACTAATTATTGGTATTTATTTGTTATAACAGTAGTTTTTTTCCTACTTAAAGTCCTCAAAATGAAAGCTATTTTCACCCTTTTAATCACATATGCAGTGAGGTTTTTAAATAAGTTTTGTAAATAATTCTTGCAAATTCATATGAACATTGTTATTGACTTAATCTAATACCTGGTATTGAAAAAAAATAGCTGCAAAATGTTTAATAATATTTTGCAAGTACTGCCTTATCAAGTTTGTCATTGCAACATGATACAAGCAGTTTTGTAAGTCAGCAGTCTTGTTAGTTAATGAATTTAGCAGTCACATGTAATAGGCACTGTTGCTTTAAAGGTAAAGAAATGTGATAGAAAATAAACCCCCTTGTGTTCCAGCTTGTCCTTGGGTGTCAGAGGGGATGGGGACAGCCAGGCTGAGGTTCTGAATGATGCCCAATCGGCGCTATAAGTCCGGCTGCATTTAATATATTGAACTACCACAATTACAGATTCACAAATGGTGCGATGTACCTTCAGTCTAGTTGGATTCAAAGGACTAGGACAGCCATACTTTAGAACTTTGGTTGCATCCAGTGAGAACTCTCGGAATTAGATTAATGAATAGAACAGTTTATTGGAGCAATAGAAATGCAGGTTCTTTTACATTGCCAGTGATAAATACACTGTCTGTAAAGCGCATGCAAGTATCAAAAATATAAGCATTAAGTTAAAAGACAACTCTATAGAGATTTCTGATTTTTCCCATCGAAGCACTCAGTGTAATCAAGTGTTGGAATTCATCCAGTAGGCATCACTATGGGGGAGGAGGTGAGGCTCAGCCCATAGACTGATCCCAGAAGTCAGCAAGTTTGCGATGGTATCTTCACAATTTGTTTGTGGTGGTATCTTCCCTAACATTCCATCTCTTATGCAATTTTTATACTATTCTTTATCTTCAGGTGGAGCTTGAGTGACTCTAGTCATACATACCTTTATTATGATTGGCGTATAATTTCCTCACTTTGCTTTTAAAGGTATAGACTAGAAGAAATTCAGAGCACATGCCCAGTGAGGGGTGGTCACACCTTGGAGGTGGGATTGAAGTGTGTTTTGCTATTATAATGTGATTATAATGAGCAACTCCTGGATCAAGTTAGCAACTACGCATCTTATCAATTCCATAGGACCATCAAGTTCCTTTCGGTGAAATCACAGAGCCTGGCCATGGTGTCTTCACTACTTTCCACACTCCATGCTGTTTCTCTAAGATTCAGCATAGCAAGCCCCTCTGGTGCTGCTGACCTCTAAGGTTACTGGTTATGTTTCTTGGGGAACTGTCTTGGATCAGATCTCTTGTGTGTGAACCACATTCCACTCTGGAAGTATCCTTGTCTTTAAGATGGGGATATAATTTCAGCCTCAGTAATACCTCCGGTAATTATTACACAGGCTCTTACCTTGATTTTCCTGTCTTTTTATGGGATTGCATGGAGGCTTTTTGAAAAGGATATATATGCAGCGAAAGAATGAGTATCATCCTAATGCAAATATCTGAGAAAGAAAAATATTTGTGGTGTGATTTCTCTCAGGTTTATTTCTAGGCAGAAAGGGAGAACAGTCTGTCTATATGAGACACAAGAGTTACAGTCAGTGGATCTTGTGAATAAGTGACTGCACTCCTTTTGACACTCTTCTTCTGAGTGGTTGTGGGTTTTGGCGTTTTTTTGTGGTTTTGTTAGTTTGTTTGGTTTTGTTTGTTGGTTGTTTTTGTGTTTTTTACTATTTTTTATGAAACATTGAAAGCATGGAATGCTGTTTTTCTGTTAAAAAAAAAAATTGCATAGTCTTTGTGATTTAGTAGCTGAAAGTTGTACTTCATTGTTTATTGTAGCAGAATAGAGGAGAAATGTGTAACTTTTTCAGTACTTCTTTTATTTCACTCCGGAATCTTTTAAATAAATTCCTTATTTAAAATGAAAAAGGGTTTCATCTTTCTACTAGGAAATCTGAGACTTAAGTTATTGAAACACTAAAGTTTCTTTTTAATCCTGTTGTGCTAAACGTACTGTAATTGAATATTTTTTTAAAGATCATCCTATTTCAGATGTTATAATTAGTGATTGATTTATTTATTTGTAAATGCCAAGTGAAATTTGGAGTCTGCATTCATTTAAGAAAAAATTAGTAAAGTAATTATCACTCAGAGTAATGTAATTATGTGATAAAGCATTAACACCTAGATAGATGAATAAAACCATTATGACCTCAACAGTACTGGTGAAATAACTGATTTCTTCACTAAATTAAAGGTGGAAGGGAGCACATATATTGAAGAATAATCTTGATAGAAATGTTATATGGTGGGCTGAATATGTTCTGGATTTCTAGAAAATTTTTGTCTTTGTGTAGCAGAGAAAGAGCTATCCTTGAATGCTGTAAAACAAGGCTTTTGATAGAGATTTATCACTGTTTTTGCCAGACTGTCAGACACTGTNAGTCCTTCTGTCTCTGGCATTCCTCCTTCCAGACAATTTAACTCCTTCTTGTAGTTGAGCCTTCTTGCTCTCTGTGGCAGATAATTCCTCGGTCGTAAATTACAGTTATACAATCAGAAATTCCTGTTCATAACTAAAATACATTTTAGGATTTGGGAGAGGAGTAGGAAAGGGAGAATGGCAGAAAACTCTCAGAAGATTAAAGCAATACCAGTTGATCAACATGCAATTCATTCTCTGAAGACAAATCCAACAGGGCTCTTGGAGTGACTGACAAAATCAAGTCAACAGGAAAACCAATGATGCAGTATAAAAACTTTGTGAAGATGAAGACAGCTGTGCCAGTCAAATAATCTCCCAAGCCATATAGCAAATAGAAGGCATGCTATTTGCAACCTTTTAATTCACTAGAATGTGGACCAGACTGCAAGAAGTAAATAGAAACAGGACAGCCAAAAATATTATTTGTANACTTGAGATTTTTTTATGCAGCAAAATTGTTTCCAGAATTAGATTCTGAAAATCCTTCACTCTGATTTAGTTAGTTTAAAATGAAAGCCTTGTTTAAACCTTGATTTGTGCAAATGTATAAAGTTTCAAAACACCTATCTCTAAGTAGAAGGGGAACAGAATAGCACTGCGTCAGCAGTTCCTTGACAAAACTCACTTTAAAGTGAATGAAAACTTTGCTTAGTTTCTACAGCTAAAAAGTCATTTTATTTGTTCAAAGTGAAATAAATCCTCTTTTTATTTTCAAATTTACTAAAAGAAAGGTGGGGGGACATCTCAGGTTTAGTATATGAATTGAATGCATCTTAAATTGCATGACTGACTAGAGTTTGTAGTGTGGGAAAATACATTCTTATCCTTCAGATGTCCTTATCTACTTCCCTGTTGAGATAACATCCTGTTGTGAATGACATGCTGAAGATATAAATATGGTTCATAGAGCTCATTCTTTTTTTGGCAAATTTTCGTTTTTGCTGATAGTTCCTCTGGAGCTTTTAGAAAACATAAAGTTGTCTATGCAAACTTCAGTAAATGGTCTCTGAGCTCAGTTTCAAGGGTAGCCTCTGAGCATTTCACTTGTATCTGCTGTACTTTGATATACCTGTACTGCTCCCATCCCTCAAGAATTTTTACACATTTCTAACCAAGATATTTTATAAAAGCAGTAATTCCTCTTTTTTTTTTAATTGCAGTTTGATAATTAACATATACTTAAAGAGATCTGTTCAGTTTTCTATATATATTCCTCTATAGATCTTAGTTAACTATTTTTGTAATGCAAACTTGAAAATATGTCCTGTCCTAATATCCATAGATTGAGTTTAAAAAATGAAAGCTAGAATAATAGTTGGGGTAGAGAACATTCAGAGCTATTTATTTGGTTCAGTTTGCCTGGTACTGAACATTAAATTTTTAACTTAGGCAGGAATTGCTTATTTAACAAACTTGTTAAAACGTAATTCATAGTCTGTAAGTCATACAGAAATTACATATAACCAACTTTGGGGAAGAATGGTAAAGGAATCTAGTCACTTGATGAGGACAACAATCTCTATACAAAATCTGTGGAAGTACAAAAGCTATTGTCTGTCATTAAAGGAGTCAGAAACATGTTTCCACTGACTTCTGCAGGTTAATGTCTGAGCTAGCATATGTGGTTGTAAGAAAACTGCTTTGATATGTCCCATGATTGAAATACTGCTCACTGGAAATCTGGAGCTATTGCTGAGAAGAAACTCAAAAGAATGTAAGTAATATAGTAAAGTAGCATTATGGTTTTTTCATTATAGTGTAGTTACAAACCACAATCTCTTTCTCTTTTGTTTGAGAAATCAACTGACCTAACTATCCTAATTCAATGACTTACCTAATAAAATGATTATGAAGACTTTTAAGTATTTTATATGCTAATTACATGAGTATTTGTATAAACAGAATCTTTGATACTAACTGTTGGAATAAAAAGCAAGTTAGAACAACAAGGCAATATAACTGAAAAATTGAATCACTAGTTTATTATTATAATAAAAGAACTTGAAAGTAGACAGTCTATAAAACAATCAACTGAAAAACTAGTTCAAATTCCACTGCAGTTAAGAGAAAAGATTCCAGTAATGCCAAGGGTTGCATAAGTCAGTGAAATTTAACGAAACTTGAAGAAAAGCATACAGTCTGTCTGAGAAGTAGAATCCTATAAAAATTGTACAGAGGCATTCTTTTTAAAGACAAAATACTGATACTACATGAAATTTGGAGTGAGGTTCCTAACTTACACTGAAAAAGCACAAATTACTTCAAACTCAATAATATAGAAACTGAATGGAGATATGCATCCATAGAAAGCCAGGAAATGTGAGGTAATGTGGAAATAGAAGGTGTAATATAGCCTTCCTTCTGTTTCTGGATCAAATAGACGAAGATCAAATAGATCAAAT
>VWZY01005872.1:639649-682025 GCA_013399075.1 Chloroceryle aenea | reverse complement strand
ACTGCTGACTAAATAACCATCTAGGTGATACAGGAAACATAAGGGATTATGCAAGAATTAGATTGTACTATTAGGAACTAGGCTTGAATTTCCATTTTTGCTTTTCCTATTCAGTATATAACTAAGCAGTCAAAGAATAATTTTTAATCATTGGTTTTATATTTATTTTTATTTTCCCTTTCATAGAAAAGAAAATGAAGATATATCATTATCTGACTGAGTTTCTACCAAATCATCAGCCTTATTAAAACTCCAATATGTAGATCATAATTTGTATTAGAGACTTGTTTGTGAACATACAAAAAGAGTAATACATCAACTGGGGATGAAGAATGACTCAATTTTAAACACAAATGCTTTTATTTAATATTTTTATGCTTGTATGAAATCTATCAGCATGATTTCTTTTTTTTCTTTGTAGATTTTAACAGTAAAAAACAAATAAATTCTTAATAATGCTTGAGACCTCAATATAAGTAAGTATCAAATGGTTCTGTTTGAAAATGCAGTAATTGTCATACATAAGTAATCAGTCATGTTGCTAAATTTAAAAATAATTTGGCTGATGAAGAAGAAATGTGTGTTTTTCTTTCACAGTGCATTCATTTTCCATAACAAATTAGTGCCCACATAAATTCAGTCTTCCAGAAAAATGAATATGAACTTAAATGAGACTCTGGAACTTGCATATTAAAATTAATGCAACTGTACTGATCATAGGAACTGAATTAACAGATGCATATTTTGTAATGTCTATTTAAACAATAACATGTACATTGGAGTTGTATGTAGTGAGAATACGCTTTTTTTCAAATGAGTGTGCATTTTTTAGTTCCATTTGTAGAAAGCTAGAAATGCACACATGAATTAGAGAGCATGAATTCTTTATTTAACTTTAACTTTGCTTATGTAAAAACTTGTCATTTGTGAAACAGTGAAAAGTACTATTTTTTAAAAACTAAAAAAAGAAGTCAGTCTTCTTCCACATACTTTCCTGCAGGCCTAAGGCACATTGGCTTTAAGCCTCATTGCTGAGCCTCTGTTTGTAATCAGTAGAAAGAAATAACAATGTAATTCAGTTCAACCAACATCTAAATCATCCTTAGGGTGTCTGTCAATAAAAGGAACCTGGGANTAAAAAAAGAAGTCAGTCTTCTTCCACATACTTTCCTGCAGGCCTAAGGCACATTGGCTTTAAGCCTCATTGCTGAGCCTCTGTTTGTAATCAGTAGAAAGAAATAACAATGTAATTCAGTTCAACCAACATCTAAATCATCCTTAGGGTGTCTGTCAATAAAAGGAACCTGGGATGCCTGGTCAGAATGAATTGTCCCAGTATTACATGTTAAACTTAATTTGGCAGCACTCTACATTGTCATGCTACAGAAGTCATCTTGTTAAGATTTTGCAAAATGGGGTATGCAGAGAATGTATAACAGGATCTTATGTTGTAACTATAAACCTTAATATAACCTTTTTAGTGTGAAATAGTATTCTTCAGAGTATGTGCTGGTTATCTTATTCATTCAGACCTTATCAGATTACTCTTTAGTATGAAGTGTTAAAGAAATTACATCCTTATGATTAGCAAAACAGAACTTCACAGTTACTATTATAATTACAGCATTTTCTCATCATCTGGCTTTTCTTCAAAAAGCAGTTACCCCCAACTGACGTATCTCAATCAACTGGCCCAATGTGAATCTTGCTTAAATGTTAGAGCCTTGATCTACTTTAAGGGACTATACCTATATGGTCAAGACTGTAGTCACCTTCTTACCTGTACATGATATATAGATATATTTGCCATTTCTATTGCAATTTCATGGTTTCAACAATCTTCATTCTCTTACCACTATACAATCCACCACTGATATCTTCTGCTTAACATTTGGGTATCAAATGCATTCCTCTTTTCTGACTCCTGGATGTTGCTTCTCTGCAATATGTTTAGGGCTTGTTTAAAGACATAATTTTTGAGCATGATGTCTATCTATAACAATGTTGCATAGGCAAAATGCTCAACTTGTGGTGGTTTAAAAAAAATATGTTTCCAATTCGTTTATTGATTTCTAATGGCACATAATTAACAAACAACCAATGAACTGTATATTCAGGATCAATAATAAAAATACAGACGATAAACCACAATGTTAGTCATATAAAAAAACCTGTAAGAAATCCCTTTAAATTTCTAAACACCCTTTTATAAGCAGTTCCCAGATGTGTGAATAGCATATGCTCACACAGTTTCCTGTGTGCTCTGACTTTGCCTGCGCTCATACCAGCCCACTCTGTGCTGAGAAAGCCCCCATGGGTACACACCTAAGGTGTGGGTCCTGTGTTGCAGCTTGCACTGATGCTGCCCTGACTGAAGGCAGCTCCCTGTGGCCCTTAATGGTGCAGCTACTTTGCCAGCCCTAGGCAGAGATAACAATGACAGTGGGACAACTATGGTATTCTCAAACTGCTGTGATCTTTTTGTACTTCTTTTCAAGCTCGCTTCCTTGTTTCCAAAATCTTTTGGAAATCCCCGGCTCACTGTTTAATCTAATAGTCGTTGGTATCTTCATCTCTAAGGTTGGCAGCGTTTGGGCAAAGAGGCTCTTGGACTGTGTTGGGTAATCCATTCACATGGCCTGTAGTCCCATTGCCACTCTCCCATCTATGGCAAGGGCAGCATGTGGGCACCCTGCATGGGAGCAGTCCTGTTATTGTCTTATGCCAGTCCTGTACTGGACTTCTTTTTTATTACCTGCAAGGGAGAAAAGAAACTAGAAAGTGACCAGGGTGCTGTCAGGTTTGTTGGAGGGCTCTGAACCTGATGAAAGTGACTATGGAGAAAATCCTAACACCGTAGGCAAGAAATAAGAAGTAGTGCATATTGATTTGGGTGCTACAAGATCTCGTACAGATACACAGAAGCTTAAAAGTCAGTTCTGCAAATATTTTGAATTACAGTCAGCCTTAACATCTGCGTATATATATTCACTGGTTTAAGAAAAAATTAGGCTGCTGGGGATGATGCTGCTTACATAGGATAGAGAATTCATTATAGTGTATTTACCTTGTGATAACTAATTTACATTTGTTTATCTTTCATCTAATTTCCATGTTCTTTATGCAATTCAACTAGAGTGATTACCAATATTTGAATAAATGGCAAATTTACTACAACTTGTGAAACAAATCATTCCTTTAAGTCATTGTGCTAATCAAATATATTTACTTTGGAATTGAATTTCTATTTAATGTCATTTGTGCTTTGAGATGTGAGATAGAATTTTTTTGTTTGTTTGTTTTTGTATTGTTGGCAATTAATTTTTCTGTCAAATGCTGAAACATGCCATACATTGTAAAAGTAATTCAGTGTAGCTCAAGAATAGGGTAATAAATACCTACCCAATGTTTTCTTTTATAAAGAATAATTAAAAAACTGATTCCTGAACTTGATTTAGTACACTCTTCCTTTAGCATCTATGGATAGCATATTTGTCAAGGGATTTGTATATTTGGATCCAAAAAGAAATCAAATACAGTTTATTATGCAGCTACCTATGTTTTGTAATTTAATTTCTTATATTTTCAAAGAGGCAATTTAATTGTGTTTAAAATAAACCCTAACAGATAATAGATAGATGGTAATTCCTTTGGCTTTACTAGATTGAAACAACATTTACACATCTTTCAGTTTGTGTAATTTATTTTTTTTCTTAAAAAAACCCCAAACCCCACCCACAAAGATTTTTAGCAGATACAGACCTATAGCACCTTTAAAAAGCTTCAGCTGACTTTAAAATAATTGTATGTGACTAATGTTAACCTCTTTATGTCTAAAATTACCTTTTAAAAAAGCATAAAACATTAATGTTCATCTAATGTAATCCTGTTTTGAACTATAAACCAAAATTGTAGTAATTTAATGTCACTAAGAGCAAGAGCAAGTAATGTGTCCAGAGTTTTCTGTATTAGTAGAGTTCTGTAAAAGCTTTTAATTTGACAGCATCTGGAAAAGCAAATGCTCATAGTATTTATTTAATTTTAACAGTCTTTTCCCTTTAGACTCTACTTGGTTTTGTGGTGTCTTCACTTCATCTCACTGTCGCCTACATTCTGTTTTACACACATTAGAGTAAAACAATGGCCATTCTGTGGAAACAATTTACAAGTAACCTTTGTAAATCAACATTAGGTTTTGATTTGGTATCAGTTAAATTTTGTCAGAAGATGAAATCACAGTGAGGAAAAGAGAGTAAGAAGTTGCATTCCACATTCTTAATTCCTCTTGCTTTCTGAAAGATATTTTCACAGGTATCACAGGGTGTCAGTGGTTGGAAGGGACCTTGGAGATCTTCCAGTCCAACCCCCCTGACAGAGCAGGATCATATAATCTAGCAAAGGTCACAAAGGNTTGTAATCCTACTTACTGCTCTACTTCCCCCTTGTATAATACTCAACTCTACCATATCATGATGACTATCACCTAGGCTGTTCCCAACCCTGATGTCCCCAAACATTTTGTATTATTTCTTACACAACCCCTGATATTTAAAGAAATTGTTGACAAATTTTATTTGAAGATTTCTTTGAAAAAAATGACACTTGCATTTTTAAAAAAAATTATTATTTGTTATTTAATAAGTAATATGTTAATTTTATTACTATTCACCAATTGTCACTGTAGAATGAATTCAAAAGAATTCTGTCCTTAGATACTATGAGGATTCCTTGCAATACGAATCTCTCAGTGAATTTTTACCCTGAGCCAATGACAAGACTTATGTCCTGATGAAATGCAGTGGTGTCACCTTTGGGTCCCTTACACTAGGGGCAAAAATTTGGCATTTCCACAGGCTATTGAATGCCCTACATAGCAATAGCCTCTTTGCCATGCTTGCATTAGCTAAAGTAACCCTTAAAGACCCTTTATTTTGGGCAGAAACTGTGAGAGGTGTGCCTGTTTTCTTCTTATGTGACACACAAAAGGATGTGGCTTCAGAGCTTTGATACTATGGAAACTCCGGATAAGAGTCATATATTTAAATTGCACAGATTATTGTTTTTGTTCAGAAAGCAAAATATATGCATGAGTTCATGAGAGAGGTTAGTTCTTAGGAGCTGTTCCTTCAGTCCCTTTCTCTTCCAAGAGTAATCCATATGCTTATTTTACTTCCTAGAATAATCTGTACTTTGATTTATCATTCATTTTAGAAGAGTTTCAAAGGTAGGAGTTACCAGGTATCAATTCATGAAGCTGGAATGGGGAATTCACTGTCATGCATTAGTTCTAGTTGATAGATTTACATCTCCTGTAATACAATCAGTGCTGACCAGCTTTGTAACCCCTGCAACAAGAGACTATCTACCCTGGAATTCATGGCCATTATTAATTGTTTTGAGTAGTAAAATTGATAGGCATTTCATGGCATTTGTCTCCACAGCTGAGGTAGAGATGCAATATTCATCTCCTCTGGACGTCTTCTTTTTAACAGAATTAATTAAAAAATGATGATACTTTTATATAAGAAGTTCTAGTATTTAGTGCCTTATTGGCATTTGTTAGAAGTTTAAACTGAAAGAAATCTATTTAATACAGCTTTCCAATTGGTTAGCATAGTTAGAACATAAAAGCTGTGGATAACTTAAGATTTTAATTAAGGTGATAATTGCATTTATTTTTAAAATTAAATATGTTGTAACTCAGTTGAGTTGCTTGTTTCCTAAGGTTAGAAAGATCAATACACTGCATTCACACTCACAAAGCAGAATTGGTATTGTCAGTTAATAAAGCTTTATTCTCACTCTCATGGCATTTCCACTGTTAATTGCACCAAGAGAAAGCATTCATGGTGCCTGAGTTGTTCTTTGTTCACAATACTACAGTCTGTATGAATCTCAGCAAAGGTTTACCTTTATACATGCATCAAGTGTATGTGATATGAGTAGACTGATCTGTGTTTGTGGAAACTTCCTTCTTTTTCCACCTTTCTCAAGGTTTGTTTTTATTATTTCATTATTTATTAAGTTAAAATATGAAATTCAAGGTTATCTTCATATTGTGCCATCCCCTCATTTCAAAGCCATTATTACAAACAGAAGTTTCAGAGCATCTCTAAAGGTATCTCCAGAGGATGGCACAAAGCAGCCTTTTATTTTTAATAACTAGAAGAATTAAATCTAATTTAGGTACTGTGTGTACCTTATGAATATTCCTGATTTTGCTTAGGTCTAGAGATACCTTGTTCTGCAGAAATATCAGCAAGGAAATTCATAGTGCTTCCTAATGATGTATATTGTCCCACTGGCAGTGTTATAAATTAGGAAAATCTGTGAGTAATAAAGTATCTTGTAATTGTTTCTTGTTTACTTGGAACATATGGCTTAAACTTTTTAATACTAGGTATTTGTGGTTTTCCTGATGATTAGATTTTGGGTTTCTTTTCTGTTTCTGTCAAATTCTTGAAAATCCACCTAAGGACAGACACTAAACTTAAACATAGGTTACCTGGAAAATTCCTCTCTACAAAAATTCCTTTGATTCTTTATTGTATATAACCCTGATTTTGTAGCATTTAACCTCTATAATAAGGATACAACTTACGATGACTACAGAAGCAAATACTCTGCTGCATATATTTTAATTATTGATAAATAGATGTCTACATAGAGGTCCTGAAGCTATCAGTAATACTTGCTTCACTGAAGCTGCCAACTGGACAGCTTCAAAGCACCAGAATACCAACAGTAGGCATGAGACCACTGCAGTGAATTTCAAAAGAGATTCACAGCAGGAGACTACTGATAACTGTATCTCAACCCACTCTCTACCACCCTAGAGGTGACTATTTGACAAGGACACCCACCTACACTGCAGATTTACATATGCACTGGGAAGTTAGATTCACTTTGAATCTTTTCCAAAGGTATCATTTATGAAACTAATGTAATGAAACTTCAGCATACTAATTATGATTTTTTTTAAAAAAAAAAAAAAGACTCTGGGGTTACATGCAATTGTCCTGCACAGAAATGTTAACATAGTAACCAATCTGTCATTCTGTGTCGATTATATATTATATTATAAGCATCTCCTAGAGTCTGATAGCCATCTTGTAAGTGATGTATGTATGATAACTCAGACACTGTGGAGTATTTTCCACGTATAGACATGTATACAAAAACCAGGTTATTTTGAGTATCTGTATATTACATTGTACGATCTTCAGTGCCTCTCACATAGAAATTATCATCCATGTAAGAGGTTAAATGCATTTTTTACATTTTAGTTTCATTTTGTTCTTGGAACAAGAATAATTAGATAGTAGAATAATAATTCATAGGGACTCTGTAGTAAAATTGTGACCCTTCAATAAGCATTTGATTTTGCCTCGCTTTTGGTTTTTTTTCAAGGTTATGCTTTCATTACCTTTTGGGACCAGGTTTTCCCAAGGGCATTTTTCTATAAGAAGGAGCATCCATAGCTAAGAAGAGAGCCATGGTTTAACTCCAGCTATCAACTGAGCTGCTTGCTCACTCCTGCCCCCCATTCCTGGTGGGATGGAAGTAGAATCGTGAAAAAAAAGTAAGTTATGGATTGAGATATTAAAAGATTACTAATTAAAAAATAATAATAAAAAAGGAAATGAAAAGGAAAACAATAGAAACAAAACCCAGTCAGTGCCCTGGTCACTGCAGTGATTGGATCCTCCCGGACAACTACCCCCAGTTTATATGCTGTCCTGTTGTAGGGAATACCACTTTGGCCGTTCAGATCAGCTATCCTGGCCATGATCCCTCCCAGCTCCTCGTGCACCTCCTCACTGGCTGATCATGAGAAACTGAAAAATCCTTGATTTAGGATAAGCAGTACTTAACAACAACTAAAACTGCAATGTATTATCAATGTTACTCTCATACCAAATACAAAACACAGCACTGTAGCAGCTACTAGGAAGAAAATATTTATCCCAGCTGAAATCAGGACAAAGACTATGAATACTCTTAGTTCAAGAAGGTAATTCAATTCTTAGCTCAGTGAAAGTTATTATAGCATATCATGCTCTCCTTGAGAAAACTTTATCCCTTGACAAAGAAGGCAAAATCTCCTGGGGAGATTCCAGTTGGACACAAGAGAAACATTTTTCACAGTGAGAGCAATCAGCCATTATAATTATGTTACTAGGGCAGTGATGGGAGTCCCCAACATTGGACACTTCTGAGATTCAGCTGGAGGTTCTCACTACTGTGGTTATCTTCATAACTGTAAATAATTCTTAATAAGATGCAAAATAAAATTCTGCCTTATACTCATATAATTACAAGTATTTTATATTACTTTCAGAAAATTAATAAGAGCCACTATGTTAAGTAGAACTAATGAAGGGAATTTATTTATTTCTTCTCCTGATTTATGCTAATACAAGTGCGTCAATAGTTTGAATTAGACTGGCTAATGCTCTTTTGCCAAGATTAGAATTTCCCAAAGTCTTTGCATTCTCACTTGGTTAGTACTTTGATTCAGCTATTTCCCCACTGGTAGTTTTAGCCTCAATGTTAACACTAATTGCAGAACACTAAATAGTTCATTTTAATCTTTAATCAATTTACATCTTTCAAATTGATTCTTGGAGCGTGAAATCTCTGTTATTGCAGTTTAAGTTCTTATCATCTCAGAATAGGAATATGAAGTGAAGATATTCCCACTGTTTTTAAAGATGATTCAGCAACTGTTGATATCAGAAAGCATAATGCCCTTTTCTTGACTATCAACACAATTAACACTAATAAATTCCCTTTATTATTGTGTATCAGTGCTGACACTGATTTTGGCGAACACGAGGGTAGACAAAGTCCAGTGTAGTTTTGGAAATGTCAATGTATGACATCACCACAGGGAGTTGGCATCTTTCTGTACTGACAGAATTGAGGCTGTAATTAGAAATGACTGACAAGGTACTTTTTATCTTTGATGAGAAAAGAGTTTTGTGTCAAAATATATCATTGTAGGAAAAAAATTTCTCTAAGCATTTCTTGGGCTGAACACATTTTGCATAATAATGGGGGGGGGAAGGGTGGAGAATAGAGATGGGGAGGGCAAAATTATTACACAGTGCTGATAACTGACAAAATAGCAGAGGTTCTGTATTTGTAAATAACAAAATGTTTGAAAGCTATTATGTTGTAAAATTGACAGATAGAATTCAGAGCAATACTTAATATGTTCACTGAAAAAAAAATACAAAGAAAATCAAGGGAATTAACATTTTGGGGGCCCTATGTAGGAAACATTTTTAAATTACTTGACTAGTGTTAATCATCTAGTTCAGAAATTTGTTTTAAGGATTTAATCACATGATACATAACCACTTTCAGAAGATAAATTACCTGAATTCTGTCTTTTTAAATAGCAGAACACCTAGCTGGTCAGTCAGTGGAAATATTATCAAATGCCATCTGAATCAGGAATGTTTAATAATTATCCAAGTAAATATCTTTATAGTGCTTATATAAAAAATAATATTTAAATGAATGGTTGGTTCTGTTAATTTAAATTAAATATAATCTTTGCAGCACTGTAGAAACACTACAGAATGGCATAAGATGTTTTCAGAGAAGTACATAACTTCCAGAATGACATACTCTGAAAGTATGGCATATAAGAAAGTAAACTTAGCTTTAATAGACAATGAATGCCCTAAATTTTTATTAAGTCCTGTACTGTGGAAAACGACTTAATTAGTTTAACAAAACTTTCATTCTTCATAGCAAATATATCTGTTGAAAATTGCATATAGGTTGCAACTTGAGCTTTCAGGTTTGTAGTTGCCATTTACTTAAAATTTGCAATTGGATGAATACACAAGACAGTGGATTCCTTCGCCATTCCTGTCCTCTCTACCTCAATTCTTCACAAATCCCAAAAATATGAACATACCAAGTTCCAGTTCAAGGTATAATGTCTGTGCAATTAAATGAAGCTTTCCTCATATTGAGAAGTTTTCAGATTTAGCTCTCAAAGTGACTCTTCTTGAAAAGGCATGCACAAAGCAAGTCAAGGAGTACTTGCAAATATTTAGTTCCAGTTACAGAGTAAGACTGTGTATATGAGCAGATAAACGTATAATTTACTAGATCTAGTGAAGCAGGAAGAAATGTTGGTTCTTCACTCTGCCTTGACATTTCTGTAGTGTGCTGCCAGTGGCATTTTTGACATTGTCTCAAATGAAAAAACATGATGTTGCAGTCTCTGGAACTTTATGTCAGATGATTGTCATATACTTGCTTTTTTTTGCTAGACTCGGTTTTGTTATCCTTTTCTCTGAAAATGCAAAAATTTCAGAGAAATCCATGAAAGTTAATGGAACTACATCGATATAAAGTTGATATAAATGTAATTTTATATTAGGGTGGCTTCTGTGTAGATCTTTGCTGAAGAGACATTTTAAATCTCATTTATTTGATAATTCTCTTTCACTGATGGAACTTGAATAAGCAGTCTTTAATATGTGTTTATAAAGCATAAATATATTAATGCAGCATTTACAGTTCTAATAATGCATTTCAAAGTTTTTATTACCTTGACACAAAAATGGAATACATAGTTATGATCTATAGTGTTTGAGTCAGCATCAAAAAATCCCATAAATTATTTTTAAAACTTCATAGTCTGTTAAGCATTCAGCTGAAATGAACTGCTAACCAAATTAACAGTCATAGTTTGAAAAAATTATTTTAGCTTATTTTGTCTGTGCAAGTAACATCTGCTGATGCCACATGGAAGTTCATGATCAGCAGCTGTCGCCATTCTGCCCACTTTAACAGATGATGCAAAGGATCAAATTACAACTAGAGGAGTGTGAAAAAAAATACAAGAAAATCATGTGAAAATTAAGGGGAGGTCTCTTCATAGCAAGGAATCTCTCTGCTTTGGCTACCAGATGGAGAGTGTGGAAAGCTACTGGCTCTGTATACTCACTTCTTCATTATAATCCCTGCCAAAAACTTTACAAGAGTCTTTGTCAATATCCCATCCTCCTTCCCTCTACTGCACTTTTAGATGTTTTAAGTAGTGCTAATAGTCTGACAGTTTGCTTTAAACTCGATAAGTTTGGTTGGTTGTTTGTTTTTTTTTCTTTATTGGGCCAGAACTGGCAGAGGCCTGGAGGAATTTTTAGCTTTTTGTTTTTCCTATTTCTCAGACCATCAAGTAGGCAAAATTAATTTGAGTAGTTGAGTTCATCTATTTCAGTGCTCAGAAGTTTTCATTTTTTAGCTTAATTGAAGTTAGTGCTGCCCTTCGTAAGTACAGACTATGATAAAAAGACCTATTGTTCACAGAGAAGGACTTGTGGGTGATGTGAAGGTTTGAAGGCTGTCTTGGGCATAGTGATGATCAAATGATAGAATTTTTAATTCTTGGGGAAGTAAGGAGGGGGATCAGTAGACCTGCCATCCTGGGCTTCTGGAGGGCAGATTTTGATCTGTTTAGGCCATCATCCTAGCATGTATCAGCAATACTGTGTCCAGCAGGACTAGGGAAGTGATTGTCCCCCTGTACTAGGCATTGGTGAGGCTGCACCTCAAATACTGTGTTCAGTTTTGGGCCCCCCACTGTAAGAAGGACATTGAGGAGCTGGTGCATGTCCAAAGAAGGGGAATGAAGCAGAAGGGCCTAGAGTGCGAGTCTTATGAAGAACAGCTGAGGAAACTGGGATTATTTACCCTGGAGAAAAGGACAGTCAGGGGAGACCTTATTGCTCTCTACAACTGCCTGAAAGGAGGTTGTCTCAATCTGTTCTCCCATGTAGCAAACAATAGAACAAAATGAAACAGCCTCAGGTTGCACCAGGTAAGGTTTAGATTGGATATTAGGACAAATTTCTTTATTGAAAGGTTGTAAATCACTGGAACAGTCTGCTCAGGGAAGTGATGAAGTCACCATCCCTGAATGTCTTTAAAAGACACATGGATGTGATCCTGAGGGACATGCTTTAGTGGTTACCTGGCAGTTCTGGCTTAACAGTTGGACTTGGTGATCTTGAAGGTCTCTTCCAACCAGTATGATTCTATAGCTCTATGATTCTGTGTTATGACTTAGAGAATAGACAACCTGCAGACCTTGCATTAGAAGTGCTGGGGAACAACTTAAAAACTGTGGTACACCTTTTCAGATTAGTCTGATATCTCTTTTATTGCCAATGCTAAACAAAATGAGAGAAGATTTCTCAGTATCTTTATTTGCATATATATGCTTGGAAAAAATGACATTGAAAGACAGCCTAAGTTTCATCTTCTTTAAAATTCTTACTGGCTTTATTGTAAAATTAGATGATTTATTTAGTATTTAGGGCACATACAAGTTGAAAATAACTCTCATTTCCCCAGAAACAAAACACAGACATTTGAATTTCATATTAGTGTCAATGGATGACTGGTTTTGTGCAAGATTATAAATACCTATTTTCTGTTCTAATGCTTTCATCTCTGTATCTGAGGTGCTACTTGGTGCTGACAGGGCAGTTTGGTACATCAGGCTTTATCTTTGGTTTTGGTTGTTTGGTTTTTTTCACTAAATTAGAACTTCAGGGGTTAGTCCCAATAGAGAATAAAAATGTCTATTGTAGATAGACACTGTTCCATACAGTACACACTCTGGAAGGTGGACTCTGCTCAGACCATAATGATGATAAAACTAAAGACCAATGAAGAACTTCTTGGTCAGACTGAAACACAAGAGAAAAATGCAAACACAACAAATATAGGCACATACATACTGGGAAAAGCATAGGAATACTGCCTGGAATTGTAGGGATGGGACGTTATAGTATCCCCACTTAACTAGAGAACTTTCTCACAAATGACAGGCAGCATCTCCAGAAGTGGAGACCATTTTTTATGCCTTAACCGAGAAGCTAAGAGGCTGGGCTTTTTTTCCAATATTCTCAGCACTTTCACAGAACTTTACTTGAGAGCAGAGCTCCCACTCATTTAAGTTTCGATTGTCAACACTTAGGGCCCCTACAAAATGACCTTCAGCTGTCTGAAATATATAATCCTGTCTGTTTCCAGTACATGGTACCTAAATGAGGTATGGATCCTGTGGGAAATACTATGTGATTGTGTAAGCAAAAGCTGTGTCAGAATGCCAGAGTGATTTCAGGTTCCATATAAGCTGGCATGTTTTACATTTTCAGTGTTTTCTTTATAGCTTGCCATATTTGTGATGCATTTTAGATTGTCAAGGGGCAGGAGGAGAGTGAAGGGTATTGTTTAAATTTAGTCAGAGATTTTGACTTTGAGTATTCTTTGTCAGTAATTTCCTATTATCTGTAAATTTTCTGTTAATCATGATCTTCAGACTGGGATTTTCAAAAGTACTTTGCCAAGGGATGCATGGAAGTGAGAGACATTGGAAAGCAATTATTTGTTTTGTGCTTACTTCTAGGGAAGCTTTGTAATTCACTCTGATTTTGAAGAAGTTTTGTCAGGCCACGAGAAATGTGGGGTTTGTTCAACTCTTTCTGTATTTGCCCCTTTGCTCCATTCTCTGTTTTGGTTTCAGTTTGGTTTTTTTTTCTCTCCTTTTCCTGTTCTTTCCATATTTCAGAAAGTTGTTTCTTCTTTGTTTTCAAAGAAAAACACAGTTGTCTTCCTTATTTGTTTTGTGCCAAGTTCCACTATGGTCCTTAGCCTTGGAAGTAGCATTTGGAGAAAAAATATTGCTTTTTCCACAAAGACAAGATTCAATATGAGTAGTGGATGTAGGCTATGTGAAGTGAAACATGCTGAGTTCACAGAACATTTTGCTGCTGAGACCTCATAGATCTGACCATGTGCAGACTGACAATGCAGAGATTTATAAAAGGTAAAGTTTATAGATGTTTTCAGAAGAATGAGAAAAGAGAACCTGTGGCATCTGAACAACACTATTCTCAAAACTTAAGTTCCAGATACGTGAGATAGATGTACTAGGGTTTCTGATTTTTGTGATTGTAACAGCCTGGGCTTTAGCACAAGAAGAACAATCTTTTATTTTAATTTCAGCAATAATACCTCATCAATGATTTAATCTAAACTTCATGAAAACAACAAAAGGACATAGCACTATCACAAACATGTAAAACTGTGGTCTGCGTGATCATACGCTATAAGCAATTGCAATAAGGAAGTTTATTCAGTGTAATCAGCCACTTTAATAGTAAGCAGCACATGAGCCACCTATATTGTAATTCCAGTTATCATAGTAGGGAAGAATTTATTCTGAATGTGATTTTATTTTTCAGAAAAATAAGGGTGGATTTTTTTCCAGACAAAAATAACATTTAGGAAATGAGTGGTACTCGCTTTTTGTTTTTCAATGACTCAGTCAATAGAGATGTCAAATTTAATTTACATCATTGTTCATGTGCCACCTGGGGTTAGCACAATTCAGTCAACAAAAGTGGAAGAGCTGATGAAGGTGAAGGTTATTCCAAGATATCAAATAAACAGAAAAGCAATTATACTTCAAAAACACAGTGTAAACCCCTCACATGATTCTTTTATTATTATTATTTTAATGAATTCAGAGAAAGAGAGAGAGGGAGATTGCACTGGTACTTCATTATGATTGTCTTGAAATAGCTGAAAAATTGACAGTCATCTCAGTTATAAAAGATAGGACTGGCAGAGATATTTTGTGCACTTTCTTTGAGGACTACGTGTTTCAGCTTTATTTCTTGGGATGAAGATCCAAAGAGCCCTATACTGATTGCCTTGGACTACCATTACTGCTATAAGATGATGGTAGTCAGATGTTTTGTATAAACTGAACTGGCATTGATAATAAACTTCATTTAAATTGTAATGCATTACAGAGTAAGCTGTATTAGTACTAAGATGATGGTGGCTTACCCATTTGGAAAGGAAGGCATATCTGGACATTATAGAGCTTTGACGAGATCTGGATACTTTGCCAAGGAAATACTGGGAAGAGAAGAATTATTTTCTGTATTCTCTGATCAATAATAGAGGAACTGAGTATATTTCAGCAAGTACTGATTCACCTTTGCACATATGAATTCAAAGCTTGTTATTTTCTCCTGATGCAAAAAAATACCAAGGGAACCATTTGCTGAGTTTGGATGAATTAAGGGCTAAGATAAATCATTAGATTCTAGACTTCATTTAGATTTCACTTTGATGCTCCTATATGGAAGCTTGTATCTAGTTAGGATAAAATATTTTTGTCCATGTCTATGTTCCAGAGATGGAACAAAGCAAAGATACATCACCCAACCATCATGCTGCTTCTTAGTATTTGATAACATTTAACATCAAAGAAGAAGAAGAAAAAAATTCTTTCGAAGGTAATATGCTAAACTTTCACAGATGAAGTAATAAAACTTCGGTTTTAGGAGGAAGAAAAAGGTCATAAAAATATTTTTTCCTGAATTAGAACTTCAGGGTTTGCTCCCAATGGCAAACATATAAAAATGTTCAGATTTTAAATAACTTTGTTTTTAACAATAATCAGGAAGAGAACAATAAACGCTAAAGTGCTTATAATTCATAATGTCAGTATACCTCAGAATTTTCAAATGTGATATGAATAAACTTTTTTCTTTTCACCAATCTAAAGTATCCACATCCATAATTTCAAAACAATGTCACTGACCTTGAATTCTTCTAATATAACATTAGAATATGAAGCACTGTATTCCACCATATTTCACTAGTATGGTCTTTATTTTTTTAATGCAGAAATATGTGCATTTATGTCACTGAGCCAATGATCTCACTGGCTATGTGAAAATGTCGTATAAATATGGGTAATTTCGAAGTATTTACTTCACAGCTTTATGAATAATTTTACCTATTTTGTGAAGATGAAAACACAGTTTTCCAGAGGAGATCCTGCAGTACAGATATGAAGGGATACAAAGAATTTTAATGAGTGTGGCTCAGAGGATGGTATCAACAAAATATACTGGTCCTTAAAGGGTTATGAAAGTAGAAATCAGGTCAACAAGTTTTACCCTGATGTTTCTGCAGCTTTCACTTAAGACATACTCAAAACCGATCTGGAACTGTTTCGTACAAGTATAATAATAATAATTTATTAGTTTAAGTTCCAATTTAATATCTCCCTTTAGAAATTCTGGCAATTCAAACACTGTAAATAGGAGCCTGTGGTCTTTGTGGGTTTTTTTTTTTCATGTTAGATGTTTTTGGAGATGACAGACATATATCATGGACCAGATCCTCAGATATTTGTCTGAATTGAGTAATTGTCCTCCTGGAACATCAGGATTTCAGACAAAGCTTAGTGCTGCCTATACATTGAATGAATGTGAGACACTGACAATATGCGACATGTGTATCCAAATATGTAAATTTATTGAATCTCTGTATTTTCTCAGTAATGATTCTTGCAAGAATCTATAATGTTAAAAAGAATATTTTTTAAAAAATTCCAAAATGTATACAACCACAAAACAGACAACTACAGGTTTTTTTTTAACTTGGATCTGAAAAAAGGAAAAATAGCTTTTAAGTGGTGCTTAGAATTTCTTAAACTTGCATTTCTCCCTGAAGCCTATCAATCAGCAGCCTTAGCAAAACCTCAAGACAGACAGTTGTGGAGTTTGCTTAGTAGAATTTATTACAGTTAAGCAGAGTATGTAAGGGATTTTCTTTCTCTCAGTGCAATGAAAGAGGCTGTAAGAACAGGTGTAATTTTGATAAGAAGGTAAACTGAAAACAACATGAACTGCAGATAAGCTCTTCTGTTTACCTCCTCAATATCTTTATTCCTTATTGTAGAATATCATCAAGGAGACTATCTTATTCTTATATGGTGTGCACCTTCTACTGTTTCAGAGAAATGATGAATGAGAACTACATTTAAGTAATAGAGTGTGCTAATACTCTTAAGTAATTCCAAAGCAACGATTGCAATTATCCTGCCTGATCTCTCTAAATCAAGCAATAGACTTTAAAAAATCTCTATAACAAATATTTGAGGACCGAAAAATATGAAGTTTTAAGCGAAAACACATTTGTTGACCAATGTGCAAAGGCTAAAGCTGATCCAGTGCTTAGTCTCGTAGAGTATTAAATGTGTACTTATTTCGAATTAAGAATTTCCACTTTAAATTTTCGGCCTTTCATTTTGTAATATTGTGCTGTTAATATATAAAATGCTTCATTGGCTAGTCTGTATTCTAAATGTAGTCCACTCCTGGACTGGCCACCTTTAACATTTCCATTTGTATAAGGACTTGAATTTTTCCCTGGAAGGCATGATTTCCAGACTTTTAAATCAATAATAGCACTTCTCCGAACCCTCTCTAGCTCCTTGATACCGTCTGTGAATTATAAACACAGTATTCAAATACAGGTTTTTTAAGAGAACTGACATATGTCCGCAGTGCTTACTACTTTACTCACCAGAGCTTGCTTTATTATTCTTATTAATATTTGGCGTATGACATTGGCTTGCAGTGATTTAATTTTGAAGTTATTCAATGTATTTGGGATCCCAGTAGACAACCATCCTAGTAATAAACAATTCTTTTTATTCACATTATCAACTATTCAGTGTTTCATTGTTATCAGTGTTCAGGGTAATTTTGTACTATTTGAGTAGTTGTGGTATCAAAGTATTATAAAATACTGTGCTCGCAAGTTACCAATTCAGTCCAATAGGTTTAAAATTCACCAACTTTTTTTTTTTTTTTTTAAATATATATTTCTGGAAATGGTAGGATATAACACCATTAATGAGTGCTTATTTAAACTAGGATGTTTCTCAGTAGTGTGTATTAATTAGATCATTAATCCATTTTTAAAACTGAGAGAATTGCATACAAAAATCAGTCAAATTTCATTTGAGTTAGATAGTGCTGTGTGTCATGACTAGTATGTTTAAGAAATAGCCTTTCCATCCTGTTATTGTCATGTCAGTCTATTCAGCCTGAAATTGGTAATGGTTACCCTTTAGAAGAGCATGTAACTGCTATTACCAAAGTGACAGTCAGTGCACTAGTGCAAATTAAATAATTATAAGAAATTACATTTCCCCAATCTAGTTAATCATGGAATGGGAGACTTTCTTACAGTAGTTAAAAAAAAAAAATGGTGCTTCAAGATAACTATGTTTCATGTTTTACACTTGAGAAATAGTAATTTCTTCAAATATTATTTTAGTTCTCTGCAACTGGTCAAATAGTTAGTTCAGATTCATTTAAACATTAATTGTACTCAGGCAGGCTTTTTCGGAGGATTTCTTTGCAAAAAGGATGTATATCCAGGAGTCCTAAGTATGATTCTGGAGACTCCAGAGACCTGCATAAATACCACAGTTCCCAAGTGCTGGCCCTGATCCTTTATCATACATGTTAATTCCTCAGCTGAAAAAGTGAAATACGTAAATTCATCCTTCAGGAAACAGTATTAAAAGAATAAGGGACAACTTGGCTTCATTATACCAAATTAATGGGATATTGCTAGATAATAGGATTTTCTAGTCATTCTTTCCATTCCCATGGCTGAAAAGAATTGTACATATATTAAACTGATACAGTCTGTCCTTACTCTGAAAAGTGTGGAGTTTTTTTTTTTTCCTGACACAAGCTGAAATACCATCACTAAATACTATTGTTTTAATATAATTCCATCTAACAACATTTTCTTTACACTTCAGCATTGTCTATCACATTTCCTACTTTTGTTTTTATGGCTCTAGGCCAGCCTGTCCTACTTCACCATTAAGTATGATGCTAGTATTTGACTTCAAACCAGGAAGATTCAAATCACAGAAATGTAGGACTGAAATGGATAACAAAAGATCACTGCAAATTCCAGTCAACAGACACGAAGTTTAGTTCAGAAGGTCTACAGCACACTTAATGATTAGTTTAGTCATAAACAGTAATAGGCCAAATATAAAATAATAGAGGAGATAAAGAGCATATTCTGTGTGCTAGCAGAAAATTTATAAGATAAAACCAAGCATGTGTAGAGACTAAGTCATAAATTGCACCTCAGAAAAAGTGATGACAGTGAGCTTCACAAATCTGACCTGTGATGCTCATTGAAACATATCACTTCAATTTTTAGTTTTGTTGCCTGAGCGTTGGAGTCAACATCAGCAAGAATTTACCACCTGTGCTTTGGTGAGAATGCCTAAGGAAGTAAGCAGAGAAAAGCAGTGATTCAAGATCTTGCCAGTCTTAATCTTTAGTTATTGGTTTTCATCCTTGTCAGTCTTTCCTAACTTCCAGTTTGTGGGTATATACTTTGCCCGTTGCCTTGTGTGATAATATTCCTTAATGAAGATATATAAAAAATGTCTGTGCACATCCACTTCTTTATTTAAATTCTAGATTCTCTTTCCTTTCACAGGAAGTAACTGTAAATGTTTCTGTGGAACACTTGCAAACACCTACAGAAAAATATATCTGTTGACAGTCATACAGAAAAATAGTATCTGCTTGTGAAAAAGGTCAGTATTTTGTCAAAAAATACATAATTGATTATATGTTTAATTAATAATACCATTTTAGTGAAAATAGATTAAATAAAAAAAAAATAATTCTTCTTCTTGAACATTTTTTAAGTAGTTTAGTGTTTTCCATAGCCTAGTTGCTGATAGAGGTTATTCCAAAGTTTTCCAAAGACATGCTGCAGATCATCATACACCTTAAAATAGTCAGATACCACTGGACAATCATCCTATAAGAACCTAGTTAAGTTTGGCAGATCTACTATTGAATTTCTTTAAATTTTACTACTTATTTTCAGGATGTAGTCATAAAAACTTATTGATTTATGTGTCCAACTCAATACCAGCTTTCTCTAGTACTTTAAAAAAAAAGCTCCTTAAATCTAAAGTACTTGAGAAGGATGAATTTAGTAATAATAATCATTAAACGTGACCACTCTTCAGTCAATTGAATTAATTTGCCACTAGAAATATCTGAAAGATCAGAAACAAGACATATCTAAAAGAAGTTTGTAGAATGTTCCTCAATGATGTTTAAATACAAGAAGATATAAATCACCTCTACTTTTTGCACCCAGAAGTTTAAACAGATTACGATTAGAAACTGAAATGACTTTTTGCCAGTCATGATGCAGAGTTTCATTTAGCAATTCCTTAATGATTTCATAATTAATAAAATCACATATATAAGAATAGTGCCGTTCCCTAATCCAGCACAAATTACTTTTGAAATCAAGCTACAGTTTAATTTCAGAAAAAAAAAAAATATATAATGCCATTTAACCCCTAGTGAGTCAAGTTTAATTGATTATTTTTAAATTCAAAACCGCTTTGAGCAAAGCTGTCACTCAGTAATTTGGCAGATGAGGAAAAAACCTGCAGTCAGCCATAGCAGGAAACTATGAAAATCGTGAGAAAAGGCAAGAAGCAGACTTGTTACTTTATGATTATTTTTACAAAATAAGAATCCTTATAATTATAAATATTTCATATGCTTCAAAGAACTGTAAAAGTAATCTTATGTCCTGGCCAGAACAAACACACATGAATAAAAATTTCAGTACAACTTTTCATTTAATTTGGATTGGAGTATATTTTGAATGCTGTAGAAATAGCAGAAAGTTGGATTTTATTTGGGTTCAGAGTTGCATTTGGTTAAGTAATTGCTGGTTAACCAAACTGCTTAAAACTGTAGAATTAGCCAGTGAATCTTCTGCAACCAGTACGTTATGAGAGGGTTTTTTTTTTCCACTACTAACCAAAGAGTACATACAAAGAGACTCTGTTACATTGATTTTTTTTCACAGTATCTTAACATTCTCTTGAGTTTTCAAACTATTCAGTGAGCAAAAAAAATATTCTCAAAAAGCTATACTGATTATTCTCCTTCATGTTTTCTTTATTAACAATTGCTGTTTTACAATGTGTAATGTAAGCCAGAAGTTTTTGGATGTAGCATAAATGGCTGAATGTATTCACAACAATATGCTTAATCAGTGTTAGGGCTGCTATGAGAGAGAGGACTGAAATCCTATTGTTTAGGTGAATAATTTCAATTTCATAATTATTTTTCTATGTAGCATGATGTTTGAGTGGAACATACAGGATTATACTTATTTCATTAGAAACAACTGATGCCAATACAGATTTACCCCCCAAAAAAGCTAAAAATGTTTTAAATTATTTAAAACATATTTTCAATATTGAAGAAAGATTTTTTTCATTTACCAGTTTGTAACATCTTGATAAATCCTATATTATTTTATTAAATTTTTATTATCTTAGAAGTTTCTAAGTTTTAGTTCTGTAAAAACTAATAGTAAATAATACTTTGAGATGACTTTGCTTATGTTATGAATTTGCATTTTACTTTATTTCTTTAATTTGGACGTATTCAATTTCACCCAGGAATGGATGGGCTTTATATGTTTGTTTGTTTTCCTCAAAAATCTCATAAATGCTTAGAGAAAAATATTCGTAAGAGGCATTAGTTGTTAGGCATCACATTTCCCAGAATGAAAATCCTCCCCCCATCAATACACAAAGATCTAAATTATTTAAAGAAACTTAAAGAAAGTTACAAAGAAATAAGTTTGAATTTAAATTAAATAATGAAGATACATCCGATTGTATAAATAATTGATGATGCATAAATTCCTGTAAACTACTTTCACTGAGTTTGTAAACCAGTGTAAACCAGAAATTACATATTGCACATTAGAGCATCTTCTGAATAGGTTTCTTCTTCATAAGTATGTATGCATTGCAAAAGCATCAACTAGGTTTCCTTGTCTGTTATTCTTCCTCTCGATATTTTTCCACTCCATTTTGATTGCCTTTCCTCTTTTCTACTTCTACAATTGCTATGGAAATTTAAGATAGTTTCTCTACATCAAGTTCTATATAAGAATGCAGACAATTTTCCCCTTATTTCACTTAGAGATGACATCTCTGGTAAAATTCAGTAACATTAAAGTGTAGACTAGTAATGACTCATATTGAAATAGTTCAAACGTCACAATTATACAGCTATTTTAATTTTTGAAATATTCAAAGACGATAATGGACACAAACATGCCCATAGTGCTTCATGACTTTGGGCTAGAATGTTGCAATAGGCTCTCTTTAGAGCTGTCCTTGAAAATCCTCAAAGATTTTGTCTAGTGAGAAGTGATGAGGCATAACTCCTCAAAGGCATGTCACTAAAAATAATGGAGACATTCGTACTCCTCAGGCTTCACTCATTGTTCAGAATGACTAAACTTTGATGTAAGTAAGACAAATAAGGAACTTGCCTTATAGAACTTGGAATCAAGTATTTTTGTTCTGTTGTTTTTGTTTAGTTTGTGGTTTGTATTATATTATGAATGTTTTGTACTGATGGTGAAATATAAACATAGAAAATCAGAATATGGTGTCATGTTAAAAACTCAGGCTTTTCTTTTTTTAATAAATCACCATTAAGGACAAAATTTTTTGCATTCTGCTAGAAAATGTAAAATCATTAAACTGAATTGATGTCCTTCACAGTACAATACAGACAATATCAATAACAACACTGTGGCCTGTGGAAACTGACATTTTTCTGAGGTGTGACATGTGGTCCTTCTAGAAAAAGTGAAATTTTCATAATTGTTGGGGTTTATTATTTACTTTGTAGTGACCTAATGGAGATTCATCCTCCTACACCAGATAGAGAAAGTTAAGGTCTCTATCTTGATGGGCCTTAATACAGGAAATAGAAGTGATGCAATGAATTAGGGAAGCAGATGTGTCAGCAGCCTGTACTTCACATCTGAAGGAAAAAAATAATATAATTATTTTTATTCTTTACAGTTAATAAAGCAGTATGATAGTAAAGGGGAAAAAGCAAAGAAATATTGATAATATTCATTGGTGTGATGAACAAAAGACTCAATAAGTACCAAAACATATTCATGGACAAAGAAAAAATGTCTAAAACAAAGGCATCTATCCAATGTTTCAATATATACTTTGATTTTGAAAAGTAGATCATTGTAAATTTGAAAATAATCTAGGGTGTCAGGTTATAAACATGCAGTCAGACTCTTGTTTTGAGGCTACTATACAGCAGTTGTCATAAACCCTTCATTACATGTTTCTTTCTTTGAAAACAATATAAGGATATGTGGATGGAAAAAGCCATGTGGACACTTGAAATATAAGGACATCTGGACTTTCATGATACCTGGGTTAATGGCAATTCAACTTAACTGAATCAGGAGAAGTAGTAAATTAAACATTTAAAACCAGAAAATTGATTAGGACATAACAGAAACAAAACTAAAGGCCAAGAGCTTGCATGACACTGAAGAATCAGTGAGGCATAGCTGTGGAGAACTTTAGCCAGAGCTTCATAACTGATAAAAGGGAGGGAAACAGATTGTCATGGGTCTCTTAAGTAAGAGCAGACTTGTTATGGGATATTTGAGAGGTTTGTAGAATTATATAAATCTTGTTATGGGAAGTTTTAAGGGTATTGTAGAAATAATGAAACCTACACGATGTCAAAAGGAAGGGCTAAAGGTGGGGAAAGACGGGTGTCAAAGTGGATGAGGGGGACAGGTTTGGGAAAATATGGAAGAGGGAGGTAAAAAAGTGGCCATTCCAGTGTAAGCATGCTTCTGGTCATTACTATGTTTGGCAAAGCAAGGAGAAATACTTTGGGTCTTGCAGTCATCCACATTTGGCTTCCCTTAATATTTATCACTTAAATGATTTACTTAACAGAACCTTTCTTTTCTCTGTTATCGCAGTTCATTCCTGTTTATGATAAGCAGGCTTAGTGCAGATGTTTGTCTTCTCTTTGTTTTCTCTCCAGTGGGAAGAAAAACAGTCTCATTTTTTCTCTTCCCAAGTGTAACTGGAGGGTGGGAATCACAAACAAACTTTACTATAGAGTAGAAAGGTGTGACAGTAATGTAGAATACATATGATAATATGTAGAAAGACAAAATTAATGTTGAGTCTTCATACCATTCTTTAGAGAATTTCAACATGAGATAAGGTGTATGAAATTTTGTCATTTGTTCATGAG
This sequence comes from Chloroceryle aenea, assembly GCA_013399075.1. Taxonomy (NCBI): domain Eukaryota; kingdom Metazoa; phylum Chordata; class Aves; order Coraciiformes; family Cerylidae; genus Chloroceryle; species Chloroceryle aenea. The sequence goes on along the minus strand of VWZY01005872.1, from coordinate 657,981 downwards.
GACATTCTTCTTCTTCCATCTCAGTAATAACAGAAGTCATTAGGCTGTTACAGAGAAATTTTAAAAATATTCAACATTGATGTTCATCAAAATCTAGTGAAAAGTCTTGGCAGAGAAAAAAAATTCCAAATGCTTTACTGGGAGAAATGTAGGTAGGTAGATTGTGGATTTTCCACATTCTGTTCAACACATCTGGTGAGCAAGATACTACATATAGTGATAGACTGAGCACAGAATGTGCTTTCTCTTAACCCACACTGACACAGTAGGGATGATGCAAGAAACTGATGGTTCTATGTTTGTGGATGCATGGCTTTGAGGAAAAAAAGCTGTAGATAAATATGCTTTATTATTTTTTCTTCCTGTATAACAAAATCTATTTTTTTAGCAATTTTATTTTCTGTGTTTTGTTGTTTTGTGGTTTGTTTTTCCACAGAATATTTAAATGTGCTGTTCAGAAGTTGTCTTTTGACTAGTGCTACTTAATTATATTTTCGTCATTCCATTCAATCCAGAAAATATTTGTGTATTTTTTCTGTGTTATTATGGCTGCAGCTGACATTCTTTAAACAATCTGGTATACATGAAATGGGTGCGAAAGAAGTATACTGTGAGTTTGCACACAATTCTACAGTTACATAGTTTTCTGGTTTTATTCATGTCCTGTGGAATATTTAATTCATTTACCAGACCAAGTAAGCAGGTATTTAGAGAGAGAGAAGATGTGATCTTTACTTTTTATTTCTGCATGAAGAAAGTAAAAATAAAAGGAGTAAAACCTTTGTGATGGGAGATTACATCCATGCATCTCTCTTAAAGTCATTATATTTTTTTTACCTTACTGTAGAATGTGAGAATTATAATGGCCTAATGCTGCATTTTCTGAGGCTGAATGTCCCTCATTGTGGGTCACCCTGGGCTCAGGGCATGCTGAGTTTTCAAATATAGTAACCCAGCTGTCTCTGCCACTGACATCTAGCATACCCTACATCCATACTTTTGGTGACTTCTGTTGCTATACTAAGGTTATTTGGCAGGGAGTAGTTTTGGAATCACTGCATATTTATCAGTTCTAGTTGCTAGAAACAAGGTCCAACAGATGGATACTAGAAAGCACATCTGGGTGCTGTAAGGGGGAAGGGAAACCCTAGAGAATATTAGCAGCTGTGAGACATGTCAGTTCATTAGCCATCTAAGTCTCTTTAGCCATCTAATTCCTAAATTCATTTTCAACACAGCCAGAGAAAATTAAAATGCTTTTTGTCCTACCTGTGCCCCCTCCTCTGCAGAAATGTGACACTGAAGCCTGGGGCTCCCCTGCAGCCCTAGCTCAGCCTTGGGCTACATGCCATTCCTCCTCCTTCCCTGATTGTGTGCAGTCCTGCCACCTCCCTTTCAATTCCTCAGCCCTTTTCCCAAGGCATTTTAGCACACTAAACTTGCAGAAAACTGCTCACTTTCAGGTAAGTTTTCCTAAGGTTAACACAAGGAATGAGGTTGCAGAGAGTTACATCAATACCAGAATTAATGTAACCAGAGAGGATACAAACTCTGTAAGTCACACTGAATACATAATGTATGCATGAAATACGTTTGGAGTTTTTTTAATTACCACACAACTCTGAAGTGACATTATTTTTTTTTTTAATAGTGTTTAATCAAATACTTACTTTGTACACTGGGTCAAAAAAGTACGTTTTTGCAAATGAGCAGATGATGATAGAGATAAGAAAGATGAGGCAAGAGAGAAACTTGCCAGGCCATGGTCAGGTGTGCTGTGGACTGGCTCTAAAGTGAGGCTTCACTAGCTTAGCTTTCCTAGCTAGCTTCAGAGCAAACGAAAACAGAATAGTATAAAGCATGAATTTCAAGATTAATCTGCTACAGATGGTCTCCCTGGCAAGCAATTGGTATATTTCTAAGAAGTGTGGGTTTTGTACGATACTCCACCATAGAGTCTATCAGTTTCTAATGCAGGAAATGGAGCTATAAAAATATATTGATTGTTCTTTTGTTGTTTGGTTTTGGGTTTTGTTTTTGTTTTGTTGTTTTTTAAAAAAAAGCCTGCATGAAATCCCCTTCCTGGGTAGCAATCATCAAAGTTTTCATTAATGGGAACTTTAAAATGTGTACTGATCTACAAAACAGAACAATGAGCAGTATGGGTATTACTTATATTGGGGTTTTTGCATACTACTTCACATACTGCCTTTAAAATATACCCCCTTAGTGTGTGCATTATATCCATCTCTAATCCACTTCTGCAATAGGTATTTACAGTCATTCTTCACTGTTTATTATTTGAAAGGCAGTGAATGTGGAGCAGTAGCAGTATTTCAGCAGTCTATCATTACAGTCCCAAAAGAACATACGTGTTAATATACATAGCATGATAGAAAGTTCCCATTTCTCTTATTAACTTATATGAACTCAGTAGATCTGACCTGCTGTTGTGTTTTTCTCTTTTCCATTTATCATGGAAAGTGATTAGTAGTCATCAGAAAGGAAACTAGGACTCTTAAAATGGTAATTTGGGCTTTGTCTGCTGATAGTGTGATTTATTATTGATTTCTTTTTATATTAACATGTTCTAATTTTAAATTATTTATGCACTTCTGTGATTTCTAGATGCTTATATTTTAAAGTATTCTTCATATTATATAGATCTTTGAAGGAATATTTAATTATATAAACCTTTAAAGATGCACATAAATTTCTTGCAAGGCATATATACTGTGAGTAGTAACTCCATAATTTAAAGCTGTATATCATAGCATGCTGTATTTTCTTATCAGCACTTCTAGGCAATATAAAATTGATATTTTTGGTGCTGCCAGGTAATGTATTCTTTCCTGTAAGTCACCTTATTCTGATTTACCCTAAAGCTAGTCTCTGCATGGAAGGTGTTGTGCTCTGGAATTATTAATGAACTTATTGGTGGATCAAAAGGAGTTCATCCATAACTATAATTAGTAGAGGATGACTATGACTAATTGAGTTGTTTAGATTACCCAAGACACCTCTATTACTATTCTGCAGAAAAAAACTGAATATACAACTTTGTGAATCAATGCCATACAGGATCAAGTAGCAGATATATCCAGAGGCACAGGGCACAATTTGTCTATTTGCTTCAAATTGATAACCTCTTACTGCACTATTTCTCAAAGGGGTTATTTTCTGCAGCCACTATTCCTACTACTCTTCTGATTGCAACTAGCTGGCCTCAGTGCTTATGAGCGATAAGGAAAGAGGAGATCTTCACTGGCAAACTGCAAGAGCTTAGTAGGGATTTGAATAAAAAGGCTATGTGTTACATCATCCTAGGAGTGATGTTGGGGCTGGGGTTTGATATTCCCAGGCACATAGTAATGCCGGAAAGGCTAATTACACTCCTGTCAATGTCTTTGTGAAGACCTAGTAATGAACCATGTATCCCATTTCAGTATTTGTTTGCACTGTATTCATCAATGTAGACATGCGAGATTCCATGGAGAATGCACCTAGCATCACAGCATGTGTGCCATGGGTCTAATTTCTGTTCATAGTTCAACTCATAGCTCCTTTCCATCGGATTTAATCATACTTTATTCACAATTGAATAATCCAGCAGATAGTTTGGAAAAAGATCCCTCCATGCAGCCCAAAAGAAAAGCTTCACATCAGGATATGCTGTCAGGAAGGGAAAGGGAAGAAACTATTGTGCTGCTGCTGTCAGCCAAAGGCCTGACTGAAATATGTGTAATGTAAAAAGTCACCCTGAATCACCCAAAGAAAGAGAAAGGAGGAGGTCATATCTTCACTGAATCACAGAATGGGTAATTTCTCTGTCAGGTATAAGAACTGATCTGGTCTATGAAGAAATTTTCATTTCCAAGGAAGTGAAAGAAAGCTTTTTTTGATTCAGCTGGATAGTCGGACTATCACAGGAATGAAAGAGATGTAAACTTATTGTAGAAAAACAGATTAAACCCCTCTAGACCAACTGGATGGCTCCAAAATGGAAATGAAATCTAAACCCAAGTCTGTCTTACCAAGACCAGATTTTCTTTCAGGGATAAAACCTGAGATACTAAGCATGAGGAAAAATAAAATCCACGGATGCTGGAGAAGTCCACATCACAACTACTAGCTAAAGGCATATTTTACTTAATCATAGTGCAAGAAGATTAAACACCGATTTCCTTTTCTTTTTATTTTTATAATTGTATCATCTTTCAGCATTCAGTTTTGATTAACTTCTTTTAATTGCAGTTTTATTTCACCTAGATTGAGATAAGAATAATCTTAAGGTAACCCACCAATAACATGTTCTTCACTAAAGAGTAAGGCAAATCCAGAAACTTGGCCACTTGGCCTTCTTAAGTGTTCAGTTCCCCCATGTTCTCTGAAATACCCATAAGGGACTGGATCTCTCAGTAGGCATTCCAATCTCTAGAGCATGTATCTGTTATTCTTTTAATGGAAAAATAAAAGTTATTTTATGTATGAACTGACAGTGATCATTGAGAATTTCAGGATAGAGACCACCACACAGCTATCAGCAGTAATAAAAAAGAAATGAAGCCAAACAAGACTTGTATGTTTAGTCAGTGGTAAAGTAGGTTTAAAGAAGTGAACTTTGACTGTACTTTAAGCTTACTGTAATGTACAATGAACAAAAAAAAAAAGAAAGCAGAAAAACGTGTGTTACAAGAGCAAAGCCATTTGAACTGAACAGCTATCATTTGGAGGCTGGAAATTCATCTGTGTTTTATGTTGCAAAGCAAAAAGACAGGGTTTAAAATAGGTTGGAGAAATACTCGTCCCCTTCTGTTCTCATCCTTTTTTTTCCCATTCAGAAAATCAATGGAATTATATATTATATTTCCAAGAATGAAGGGATGTAATATTACTATAAAAGAATTCCTATTTCTAAATTAAATATGCCATGTACCTACATAATTAATACTACATTGTATGACACTACTGCTGAGATTTATGAATATTTATTAGCATTAGAATGGTAAGTTTTACATATTTTGCCTGCATTAAAATGCAAGATTTACAGATGTAGCCTATGCAGAAAAATAAGCTCTAATGAAGTGTAACAATGTGTTTATTGGCTGATTGTCCATTAAAATTCCTTATAGTTCAGTTAGTGAGTAAAATCCATTTTGATTCAACCTTCTGTGCCTTATGCCTTTTAGGAGGTAAGCATTGCTAAGACAAATGGTGCCCTTTAATTCAGGGCAAACAGCAGCCTTGAGGAGCACGAGTTTCACCCACTGCCATTCAGAAGCATCTGATCATTTCTGGGTAATTTACAGAGGTATATCCAAATATAGTGAAATTTGAATTTTTATGTTAGGAAACCCATTTCCCAATCATATAACTGCCTAAGGAAGGCAGAATTTTAGCATGTTAAATGACTACAGTGGTTACAGACCTTACCTAGAATTTCTAGGTAAGGTACATTTAGGATGTACCTTATAAGTCTGAGGACTTGTAAGTCTCAGTAGTCAGAGCAGGTGGGTTGTCAGTCTCTTTTAAAAATGTGACATTATTATAAATATTGAAGTATCTAACTTACAGTTGATTTTCTTTCTTCTAAATTTTTTTTTTCCCCATCTATGGTTGAAGGTACATAAGTTAAGAAAACTTATTTTCTTGCAGAGTTTTACTTTTTTTTTTTTAATAGTGTTTATTGACCCTGTACCTTTGTGCCTACAGCAGGATTCTGGGAAGCTTGGGCTGAAGTATCCATGCTTTTAGGTCTGTTTCTGACTTGTAAAATGTACATATATCTGGAGCTTCAATTCCCTTTCCTGGCTATATGTGATACTCACTCCTGAGCAGATGGTTGCATGCTGACAGTTATCACTTACATACCTAAGCAACTTAAAATTCACTTTTGCTCTTACCTTAAAGTGAGTGTTAGGTGAAATGGGAAAACTAGTTGTCCTGCAAACAAGTCATTTTTTTATCATAAATTTGACATGCATCACAAATTAGTGGAGTAAATTTCTATAGTAATAATGAATCCCTGGAAGAACTGCAGCTGTCTATTCAGGTGCATTCAATCTCTCCTTGATGGGAATAATTACCTTCCATCCTCACTGGATAATTGCCTTTTGATTGAGGTCATTGGAGCAATCAAGTCTGTGAGAGGCAGAAATCATTGCCAGGGTGAAGAAAGAATGGGGAGGAGGGTAGAGAGGAGAAAAGATATTTAGAAGTGAGAATTAATAAAGAGAATTTACATGTATTTTACTGAATCTTTGTTTGTAGTGATATTTCAAAGGATGTGATTATATGAAATTAGGTGGCTGTTAAATATGCTAAAGCCCATGTGTATTTATTATTTTTTCCTCCAAAAGGAGAGTGTTATTTTGTCAGTCCTTCAACAGAGAATTTTCTAATTGCAAGCTTTGAAAATAGTTTTCTTTTGTGAACGTCTGCATCAATTTCAAACTAGATTTCTTTTTTATTATTGTTACTGCTATTTATTTTTTATTTCGCTGTGTCTTTTAATTCTTTAAACCAATGAATTTAGTATCTTGCATTTTTGTCCTGGATCTTTAGATCCTATTGCTGATCAGTATTGGAAATTGCTTTCACCTGTTTAATTATTGGACAGTGATGTAGCTTAGAAAGTCATGTATTATTCTAGTATACAACTCCTAGTTGTTCTGTCAATCTAACATTGTCTTAAATGAAGGCAATAATTGTCTAGCCTGATAACTGACGGTTTCAGCATTGTATCCTTCAGTTGTACTGAAAAGGAATGTTTTGCTTTTGTTTGCTAATTAAGAGGAAAGATCAGAAGAACTTATATCTGAGGCCACATTTGGGGTACTACTTCCAGTTCTGGGCTCTCTTGTTCAAGAGAGATGGAAATACTGGAGGGAGTTCAATGGAGGGCTACAAAAATGATGAAGGGGTCAGAGTATATCCTGTACAAGGAAAAACTGGGAGACTGTTTAGCCTGCAGAAATGAAGACTGAGAGGGGATCTTATCAATGCTTCTCATTATTTAAAGGATGGGAGTCAAGAGGATGGGGCCAGTCCCTTTTTAGTGGTGCCCACTGACAGTACAAGGGACAACAGGCACAAACCAGAACACAGGAAGTTCCACCTAAGCATTAGGAAAAACTTATTTACTGTGAGGGTGATGGAGCACTGGAACAGGCTGCCCAGAGAGGTTATGGATTCTCCTTCTCTGGAAACTTTCAAAACCTTACTGGACACGTGCAACCTACTGTAGGTGAACCTGCTTTGGCAGGGGGTTTGGACTAGATGATTTCTCAACGTCCCTTTCAACACCTACCATGCTGTGATTCTATGATTTGCAGTGTTTTTTCCTCCTTTCATGGCAATATTGAAGTAGTCAGGGAAGCACCGTGTTGCTTTAAAATATATTGATATTTTCATAACAGGCAAAATATTTATGTTTTTTATACATTAGAATTTATTTTTGCTATTCAGATGTACACAACTAAAGTTTGTCAATGGAGAAAAATCAGCATGGTGATTCATGTAAAATGGTTGTGGAGAAGAAACTGTTGCATTATGTGGTATATTAAATGTATGCATTCTAAAGTATTGCATATTTATTAGTTTTTAAGTAAATCATTAAATAGAATCATAGAACAGTTTGGGTTGGAGGGGATCTTTAGAAGTCATCTAGTTCAAACTTCCTTCGGTGAGGAGGGACATCTTTAACTCGATCAGGTTTCTCAGAGCCCCACCAAACCTGACATTAAAATATTTCCAGGGATAGGGCTTCTACCATCACTCTGGACAACCTGTTTCAGTTTTCTGGCTGACATATCTGCAGAAGCCATTCTTATTCATGTGTTCCTTGCCAGTTTCAGCTCCAGCCATGACCTGGACTTCCTAACCTCATCCTATGCAACCTGACTGTGTCTCTATGCACTTCCCACGATACCTATGCAGTACCTCATGCCTTTTAGTTTGACCAGCAGTTCTCAACTCATCCTTGCTGGTTTCTTGCCTTCCTTGCCTGATTTCTTCCACCTGGGGATTGAGAGCTCTTGCACTCTATGTCCTTGAAGATCTCCCAGCTCTGTTCTTCCCTTGTCCCTGAGGACAGTTTTCCAAGACTAGCTCCTTGAATAGCTTTCCTAAAATTCAGGGTCCTGACTTTACTCTTGGAAAATATAAATATGTGATTTATGTCCTATGGAATCTGATGTCTTTATTTCTGACTGCTGTAGAGGAAAAAAAAAACCAAATTCTAGCTGGGTTGTTATTTCCCCAATATATTTAATAGGAGGTGTGTCCCACAGACAGTAGGAAAGAAAGTTTGTGGATATTCATCATGAGTCAACTCAGATAATCTATGTTCAGGATGGTAAATTTTCTGTTTGGTGAAAGTTCAGAACGTTAGGTTTTTTGTATATAAGTGTATTACATTACATTTTAAATTGCAACTAAAATTAAGTCATTTGCAATAAGGATGGACTCATATATAGTAAAGATAGAAACAGTTCAGGGAAGCTTTTTCCCATGTTGCTTCAGTATGAGACTACATGATAAATTTTCATGAGCCTATTTCAGAGCCGTACTGTGAAGGTTCAGATGACAAATACAGTGTTCTTGAACTGGCATTGAATTAACATGAGCAGGTGATTTACCATTTCCAGTGACTTCTCAAAAACAGCTAACTATCAGAATTTACTGAGAGTCATGAACAAAAACTTGTGCAACAGTATTTCCTTTTGTTTTTAAAAATGTACTTCTATGAAATGGATACCTTAAAACTGGAAGCATACTGTTTGCAGTGGAGTAATGAATGGCCATATAGTTGATGCATTAAGCTGCTCTGTTATTTGTAACAATTTTATGACACAACTTTTTATATTCTAGTAGGAAATTCATTACAGATATTTCTATTATTCTTACTAAAGAGATGATCTAAAATTTATAGTCTAAATCTGCAATCTTTACAGGCTAAACATCTTAGAAAATGTGCTTTTTTTCACAGAGGAGGTTAACAGAAGCTATCTTAGTATTTATCTGAAAATAGAGCTAAAAGAAACACAGAAATGCATGTGTCTGATGATAATCCTGCTATATGAAAATAGAATGCATATTTCAATTTGCTAATCCTATTTACAGAAAATAAAGTCCCATGCTTCAGAGCACTGCCAGCCTTGAACTGCTTGGTGTTTAGCACAATAATACTACTGCCTGTGCAAGTGAAGTGTTTTGTCTTCCTTCTTTAAATAACCCAGTTAAATTGGCTCTGCCTACCACACCTGGAATCATGGAACACTTCAGACTTCTGGGGTGAATGTAGAATAATAATGGTAAGCAATTTTCAAGATACTGCCTGAACTACTCAGACAGATGCAAGTGAGAGAAAGACTATTTAGAAGAAGCAAGGTCTGGTTTGTTCTGAGATAGAGCGAGACTGCTAGAAAAGCTATTGGATTTGACAGAAATCACAGAAGAAATCATGGTGAGTGACAGTGAGAAAAAAAAAAATTTGGAAGTTAATGGTGTGGCAATGAGGTAGGTTCACCAAAGTTCTGCATGTAACTGAAAGGAAATTGTTGCTGGTAAACAGTAACTGTGGCTGAATGCATTGGATGCAGAGTTGGCTGGTATAAAAGGTTTCTTGCTGCTCGTTCAAGGCAATGTAGGTCACTTTTCATTCAACTAGATGAACCACTATTATAAGACCATCACAGTGTATACATGGCTCTGTCATTTACAAGTGGAAAACATATAGGTTTTAGAAAAATAAAAGGAGAAATGTGTATTGATAGGTGTTTCCATGGGACAGCAGCAAATTTACTTTATTAGCTTCCTAAGGAAGAAATTACTCCATGCCTCACTTCTGTTTTTTACCTTGTCTTCAATAGCAACTTGAGCTTAATTTATTGGTCTCCATTGGTCTCTTTTGTTGCCGTTCAATTTTCTTCCTTGAAATTAAACTGTAAGCTCTTTGAAACAGTAAAGTGTGTGCTTGAACAGTGCCCAAAACAAGGGCAATGTTTTTGGAGGAATTCTGCTGGTGTATTTCTCCAAGGCTGTGCAGTTTTTGAGAATATGTTGGCTTAAGGGCCTTTTAGTATATTGGCAACATGGCTGTAAATTGTACTCCTAATTTTTCTTTTTATTTTTTGATTATTAAGAACAATATTGAAATGATGTGTGTAGAGATGCATTTTTCTTAACCATTGAAAATGCAGCTTTGATCATGAAATGAAAATGGGTATGGGAAAGATGTGTGGTCAGCACTTATTCATAGGAAGAGACTGAAAGTTTAAGACATGAAACTGCCTTACCTCTTAATCCCTTACAGGCTGAGGTGAATTACTCGATAGTCAGAGTGACAGAAAATGCTGCCATCCTTTCTCTTGAGCGCAGACAGAAAGCAAATTAAATGACTGAGGACAAAGCCATGAGCAATTGAGCTGTACTGATGTTTTATTAGGTAAAAAGGTTAAAGCTGGACATATTCTAAGTCCTGTGTGCTTCCTCATACAAGATGCTTAGCCATAGCTGACAGCAATAAAATCTAACAAACATGAAAAGAAATGTCAGTGAAAGAGAATTCTTGTTTTCAAAGTGCTGAGCTTTATGAACTTATAAATATTTAACAAATCTAGGTCAAATACAATTTTGCTGTTGTTTTAAGACTCTGTGCTAGGGGTCAGTCAGCTAAAACAAAGAAAAAGAATTGTAGATGCAAATTATTATGGGTTTAGGACTGGAAATTTTGTATGCAGAATACAGACATTCAATGCACTTGTTTGTAAATCAGTGTTTCCTGTTTTTTGTTAAAGATACCTCATGTTCGTGACACTGGCTGTTGTCTTGATATAATCAGTGAACTTTTAATTACTTTTCACCTACTTTTTGTGAAAATATTTAGCTTCACTGAAAGCCTGAATTATGTTTTTTTGTTCTCAGTTGGAGTATGTGGTAAAATTAGATATGAACAGCAGAAAACATAGTTGTGCTGAAAATAACTCAGTTAAAGGATTCATTATATGTTTTGCATAAAATAAGATACATACAAGAGTGCATACTGGAAACGATTTGAAATATTTTTTTAATTTAACATAAAATCAGGGAATGATATTTTTAAAGACCAGTTTAGCTCTATTAAGCAGAATAAATTATTTTGTTGTCATTTCTTTCATACTTTTACCACTCCTGGGTGGTACCACTGGAGTGGTAAAACTATGAAAGAAAGAAAACTACTACACTTCCTAGAGTAACATTTGGGGAAACAGACTTGAACTACCTTTCACTAATGCCAGTTGAATATCTAAACCTTTTAACTCCAGAAAATATAATTTTTAGTTCTTTGAAATAATCTTATTTTATCTAGTTTAGTTTGGGAGGTGTTTTTGGAAACTATGAACTCTTCAGAACACTAAAACAGCTTCCTGTTGAGATATAGATTTCCAAGCAGGTGATGTCCATTAACTCCACACATAGCTGAAGCAGACGTGACAGAAGGAAGTACCATCTGAGTTTGTACAAAACTAGGTATTGAGATGAATTTCAACATCCAGACAAAGTTTTGGGTGAGTACAAAATGATCAAAAGTCTGTTTCATTTTAATGAATCTTACACTAATGTAACTTCTGAATACTCCTCAATAAACCAGAGTATTCCTGTGCAGGGATTTTCCTCTAGTATGGTAGATCATAACCCAGTAGTCAGCATCGGATGAAAAATGTGTCTTTCCATTGTACAATATGAAAAATCAGTAACAGTACTTGATCTGCTTAGGGTGTCCAGAAGTAAACCCTTTAGTTGAGATGCTAACAAACTCCCTTAAATGAGACAGCTTTTGCAGACTTATCAAAAACCTTAGACAATTCCTTCTGTCAATCTCTATTACCTCCCACTTCGTTTAGTTTTCACTGATGCCAACTGCCTTTCAGTCAAGCCTGAAGCCTTCCTAGAAATTTTGAAAGCAGGGAAACAAGATTGTGTGTTTTTTCTGGAAAACAGATACAGACTTAAAAAGCAAACTTATCTCATTGTTACTCCAGGAGGCACTTTCATCCAGCAGCATTTCATAAATGCACAGTATAGTGATACTCAAAATCTCTATGGTGCAACAGTAGCATGATTTCTTTTAACACTGATCTTTAGTCTTGGACAGTTTTTCAACTGGTGTGACAGTTACAGACATTATATTACTATGAATAGTATCAAAGGCTGTTGGGAGAAAATACCTAATTGCAAGAACTTCAGGTTAGTTTGTTTTCAATTTGTCATAGGCTTGCATTTGCATGCAATAGAAGTATTTTTATTCTTTAAGTCAATAACTTTTTTAAAAAAAGTCCTAAACAGAGTATTTGTCAAAACCTAACAATCTGGTAAATTATTTTAGTTTTCTTCAACAACAGACAATTCCTTAGCTTCACTTTATAGAGCATGGGAGCGGGTCCTTTGTAGTCCTATGTGGTAGGTAATTTCTGTAGTCCTTTCTCTGCTCCAGCATCCATAGTCATTGCTTTAGAGGTATTAAAGCATACATCTGTAAACATGCTTTTTAATATGTATTCCTGGAGATGTTGTCTACTAATTTTTCTAATCTCTATTTGAAGCTGCTGGCCATTTTCAACCCAGAATTGCTCACTGTGACTCTTTTCCACACTGAGAGTTACTCTTGTCCACACTGAGAATTGATCACTAATCATTAATTTCATCCACTTTAATGAAATTTTGGTCTGAAAAAGAGTCTTCTAATCCTATCACAATTTAGGTTCTTGAATGGCCTCAAATTTCATGTAGCTCAATAGACTGAAAGTTAAGTGATACTTTGTCTATATATTTAAAGTAAAGAAACCCCTAGACTTATTTTACCTAGGCTGTAAAATGTCTCAGATAAAGGCAATGTTGTATACAGAATAAAATTAGAAAAAAAAAAAAGTAAAACTTTATGACAAGAAAATGTTCTGGAATATTCTCATTTTTTAGGCCACTGACAGCTAAGAAGGAGATGAATGGCTGCCAATGGGATCAGTGAAGAACAAATTTTGTTATAGAAATCTTACTGTAGATTTTATAATCTTCATACAACATGAGTAGGTTTTCCCATTGATAGAGAGCGAGTAATAATTGACAGAAATAACTAATTAGGTAGGAAGGATGCACTAAGTCAATTTTGCTGAATCCCAAAATTCCTATTCTAGGCCTACTTCTAGTTGCTGTTTTCATTAACAATATAATGATGGAAAAGAGTGCTCCATATTAAGTTGCAGATCACATCTACTCATTGGGACTGCAACATATTGGAAGATGCAGAAATTGAAATTATCCTGGCAAACTGGAGCAGTCATCTAGGGAAACAAAAAAGGTGTAAATCAAAATGTATAAACTCATAAGAACAATGAATTCACAGGTTTTGAAGCAACTGTTCTGGTAGGGGCTGCCTAGAAAGTGCTCAAGAAATCACAAGGTGAAGATGAAACATAAATGTCAGGTTACTGTCCAAACGACATTATCCTGGGATGTACAACCAGAAGGTTTAGGACAGGACAGGTGTACAGAAAAACATCTAAAATAATCTTTCTGCTAAGCACTATAATAGTACATCTCAGCTGAAAAAAACCCCCGATGTTTCATATGCGACAGATTAAGAAATCTGTAGAGCTTTTGGAGAGTCCAGAGTAAATGATAACAATCAGAGGCCTAGTCAATTTATCTGTGCAAATAGATTAACCTACTTAAGACTGTTTACTTTGAAGAAGGTAGAACTCATGAAGGACATAAAAACCTTCTGAAACAAAAAAAGCGATGCACAGAAAGTAAACTCCATTTTCCCCATATGCAGAGTGAATGAGATGGGAAGTTGCAGCTTGGGTTGCAGAGATAAAGATGTAGCTAGTTCAACAAGGAAAAGTTTCTAATTGCAGACTGAGCAAATTGCATGAGGCAGTTGCAAAGTGTCTGTTACTAAAAAAGAAGATTAACAACAGATTAGACAAAACTTGTCAAAAGTGATGTAGATGCAATTGATGATGTCTTGAGGCAGAGTAAATGGCTCTAGGGGTTCATTCAGCTTTTTGATACTTTGATCAGAACATTTAGATCTTAACACAATGTAAATAGATACTAATAGAAGAGAGAACTGAACAAGGAACACTGAATCACCCTCTTGAAGTATTTAAATTTGAAACTATATGAGAAATTTTGCAATTTCCTGTCTCTTAGTCCAAAATTAGACAACTTAAAACCATTTGTTCTCTCAGAAGACAAAGGAACAGAAATATGTATGTAATATTCCTGATAATCTTGCAGCCTCACAGCTACAGCTACAAATCAGCTTAACTGTTGGGTAATTACTTCTTATGATTATTTATCTTATTAAACAGCAATTCAGATTGAGGTTGAAACAGTACCTAATGTACCAGGCATGAAAATGAACCTACTTAAGGATGAGAAATGATTTACAGCATTTGATATAGAATGACTGCAATAGGAATGGTATTGGAATAGTGCAGAAAACCAGACTGCCTTAGGAATCATGCCAGGCCCAGGATGTTTGTTTTATACAGAGACTTTTTGCAATATGAAACTGAATTAGCTAAACAATGCCTTTGTTGAATTAACATGAAGTCTCCTTTCAACTATTTAAATACCTTGATGAGACATCTAAATTGGTAATAAAATGTTTTATTCTTTAGAATGATAGACGTTATAGGCATGACAGACAAATACATTGGTTATTCATTCAGTCCCTGATACTAAAGCAGAATTTTTCCCTGATGTATTCATTTTAGCTTTAAATATCGTTACTTGATTACAAGCTGACAGACTGTTAGTTCAGGACACTTGTTCTTAACTATGAGGGAATTTCTTTTTTTCCTGTTGCATAGGCCTTGAATACTCTGAAAATAAATTAATGTTTGAGGAATAGAATCTTAACCAATCAACCAAAACCACATCAAAAATAGGTGGAAAGAAAATTTGATATTAATATTACAACTAAAACTGCTGACTAGTCTTCTTGCTACAAAGGCATCTCTTATATTTTGTGAATTTAACTATCATTATTAGCCAAAAAAATCAATTTAGAACATAGTTTTTAATTTTCTTTTTTCTTTCAGTGTACAATATTCCTCACAAACTGCAAGCATACTAAAAAAAATGAATGCACTGGCTGATCATAAAATCTGAACATGCTAAATTCTGAAAATACATTTAAAACATTCTTAAAACTTTTCGATGTTCCCCACAGAACATGATAGAGCATGTTTTTAATTACTCTTCCTCAGAAGTGTATCAGTTTCTGTGAGTAATCTTTCTAATAGCCCTCTGATTTTCAGGTGGTACCATGAGGATGAAAATGAACCAATTTTTCTTTTTCATAAACAACAACAAAAAAGTCTTCCTGTGGGATGACTCTAAACCAGCACATCCTGAAGTTTCTTTTTTTTCACCACCAGTAAGGANTTCTATGATTCTGTGATATTCTGTAGTTTATATTGATAATTATGTTTAGACTTTGTAGCATTGCAGACTAACTCAGAATGTGTATTTTCTGGGCTTAGAATAGGAGAAAAACTTAACTTTTCTGAAATATTATCAACCTGGTTGTCTTTGTATACAATGTGTTAATATACATTGTGTTTCAGCGTTATATTTATTTATGTCTTTATCTTCATTTTAGTCATTGAAGTAATTTGAGTCAATCTATTACCTCAAAATAATATTTCTATGGTTTTATTTAAACTTTTAAAGAAACTATGTTTGTTTTTCTCTCTGCTGTCTTCTCTCCTTATTTCTGTCAAAGTCTGACTTGCAACAAATGAGAACGTATGTCAGATAACATCCATATGTCTGTCTTACTTTAAAGCCAGAAGTGAGCATTCTGTACTAATCTGTTAATCTCAAATATTAAAAAAATTACTGATGGTCTTCTGAGCCAGCCAATTCCTTGAACACAGTGAATCTAAAGAGTACACAACATAGTAAATCAGTTTTTTAATGAGGACTTGTACTAGTCTTATATTTTCACAGTGAAAAGAATAAATTTCAGGAACAAGATATATTTATCTAATTTCTTGCTCATGAGATGATTACAGAATTATTCACTCTGACCTTTAGTCTGTTTAAAGTCTTTCACACCAATATACTTTAGTTTTGTTAATATCTGTTCTGGAGCCTTAGTCCTCTGAAACAAGTAGTTTGAAATTTGAGTTACATAATGCAAAATCTGAATATTGGCTATTCATAGACTTCACTGAGCCAGAGATGACTCGGAATTTTTTATTTTTTGTCTAAGAAGTGAAGAAGTTGCACTTGTTTCGATACTCTGATATTTGAGATAGGAACTCTGCTGTTTTCAAAACCACAAACTGCTGTAAATTGAACAGAAAAGCAGTCTTTGTAGTATTGGCTAGTAAAGCTGGATGGATCTGCAACATGCTTCACACACACTAGAAGCTCTCATGGACTATATATAATCTAGATTTTGTCAAAATTCGAGTTGTGCTGTGAGTATCAGGGACAATCTTGTTTGACTAAACAAGTTCCTAATATCAAATTTTAGGAAAGAGAGAACACTCCAAGGAATGAGTAAAATAACAGAATGATCTTATAAATTTGGAACTCAGCTCTGGGTATCCGTAGAGGAAATTTTATGTGTTAGTTAGCAATACAACGACTGGTTGTGGGCTCCTTGTCTAATTTGTCTGAGAAAGATACTAGTATGTTTTTACATATTAAACAAAATAGCAGTGATGAAATATTAATGCCATCTTGTCAGATACTGTTAAAACAGTTTGTGGAATACTATGTCTAATTGCGTGTTTATGTTCAGGAAGGGAATAGGTAGATAGAGCACTTAGCAGGAAGAACTACTTAATGATGTCTCAAATAAAATTATAATAAAAAAGGATACATCCTGTAAAATAACACAAGAAATGAAATGGTCCTTAGCCATTAAGGAGTGACAGGTCTTTCCAACAAGAATAGTGTGAACAAAAGATTGTATTTGAGAATTGGGCATGTCAATTTCAAGAAAGTGATATTACTGTGTTCTTCTCTGTAATATTGAGGGACTTCACTAGAATTCCTTTTCACTTTCATGCATTGTGCTTTCTATACAAAAAATGCATTCTACACGGAAAGTATAATTAATTCAGCGAAAATAAAAATTTAATTGAAATGTGTTTCTTAAGAAAAAATGTAAAGAACAGGTAATAAACCTGCTCTATCAAGAAGAAGAAGGGGGCTCCAGCCCCCTGATCATCTTCATGGTCTTCCTCTGGACCTGCTCCATCAGGTCCATGTCCTTCTTGTGCTGAGGGCTCCAGAGTTGGATGCAGTATTCCAGGTGAGGTCTGACCAGAGCAGAGGAGAGCGGTAGAATCACCTCTCTCGGTCTACTGGCCACACTTCTCTTGATGCAGCCCAAGATGTGACTGGCCTTCTGGGCTGCAAGCACACATGTCCAGCCTCTAGTCTACCAGCACCCCCAAGTCCTTTTCTGCAGTGCTTCTCTATATCACCTCCTCCCCCAACCCGTATTGAGACAATTGAGACTACTGAAGCAATCCTGTCAGAATGCCTGTACCTGGTGTGCCCTACATTAGGTTCTTGGTCTACAGTGTGAAAATGCAACATCTTCAATTTCTGTTTCTTTATTCCACTGAGTGCTCTTAACAGTAAAAATGTTTGCTATTCTAGAAAGTAAACTCTCATTATTTTCCCGAAGTTACTCTATCCTGACTTGAAAAACAGGTTTTCTGCAATTTATATCCTATATTGTAGCTATTGAGGGAGTAAAAAAATCCTCACGTTAGAATGCTTATAGTGATCTATGGATGATACAGACTGTGTTGATTTGGACAGACCTATTATACCCTGAGAGATGAGGCCTAGGAAGGATTTTGGCTCTAGTGCTAAATACAAAATATCCAGACAAAAAAAAAAAAAAAAAAAAAAATTTTACAACTAAAATNCTAATTATTCCCCTGCCAACATCTTCTCTTCATTTACATTTATTCAATCCTTTCTGTTCTAATGTATTTCCATAACCTGTATAGTTTTGGTTACTTTAGATTAACCAAGAAACAGTTTTTGAGACTTTTGAAACAAATGTGTGGCCTTTTTACAACTTAAGAAATTACTTTTAAAATCACACTATATTCCACAATGAAAGAAATAAACAGTCTGTATTAGAACAGAAAGTATTCCTATCATTAGGGGCTGTAAAGAATATCCACCATAAATATCTATACAAAAATTAGTTTTTTTCCATTAGTTAATGATACTGGAAAACTTTTTACATTTTTTATAAGGTGAGTGTTTCAGTTCTGATGTCTGAAATGATGCATTATTCTTAG
>VWZY01005872.1:609303-638537 GCA_013399075.1 Chloroceryle aenea | reverse complement strand
TTTTGGTTCAAGGCCAAAAAACGAAAAACCCAAAAAAAAAAAAAAAAAAAAAGATAATTTTTCAAGCCTAATTATTCCCCTGCCAACATCTTCTCTTCATTTACATTTATTCAATCCTTTCTGTTCTAATGTATTTCCATAACCTGTATAGTTTTGGTTACTTTAGATTAACCAAGAAACAGTTTTTGAGACTTTTGAAACAAATGTGTGGCCTTTTTACAACTTAAGAAATTACTTTTAAAATCACACTATATTCCACAATGAAAGAAATAAACAGTCTGTATTAGAACAGAAAGTATTCCTATCATTAGGGGCTGTAAAGAATATCCACCATAAATATCTATACAAAAATTAGTTTTTTTCCATTAGTTAATGATACTGGAAAACTTTTTACATTTTTTATAAGGTGAGTGTTTCAGTTCTGATGTCTGAAATGATGCATTATTCTTAGAGTACTGAATTAATCTTTTCTGTTTTGAATCTCTGTTTATAAATTATCTCATTTATATGTGTAGTGTATCATGCTCTTTAATCATTCTTTTGAATTTCTCTAAGTTTTTTATTCCAGAAGTCTTTCACTTTAATATTAGTAATGTCCTCTTCATCTTTTGTAAAAAGGTGATTTCAAGATAATGCCATAGTATCGTGATGTTCTAGTATTATCAATAGCTACTCTGGATGCAGTAATTTTGTGCAAGAAGTGTTAGTTCTGTTTCTTTTCAAAGCAGAAATATTCAGTGAAGGCTTACTCTTTTGAAGGGGAAGATTTACATGGTATATGATTATATGGTAACCTCAGGTGAAAAACATGTGCCAAAAGTTAAGGACCAAATTTGGCTTTTGCATTTTATTTCAGAAGAGCCAGGATTACATTTGAAGCTTCTATTCTGATTTTTCTTGGCAAAATTTTTCAGTCTACATATTTCTCAGCAAAGATTATAAAAGAATAAATGAACTATGCTTTTCATTTTGTGAGGAAAAGAAGCAATCTAGAAATTGTAACTAACTTGAAGTAGGACCAAGTTAATAGAAAAGAAACCAGTGCTTATGGAATAAACTAAAATTATTTTAATTCTGTAGCCTCAGAGTTACATCAATATTAGTGAAAAAGTATATGATGAAGGCCTAAATTGCTGAATCATGGAAATGGTTATCAATTTTAGGTTACTAGTACATTGTGCATAAAGACATATGCAGGAATCTGTTTGGCATTTCAGAATTGGTGCCATAACAGATGGTACCTATAGGCACACAAGGTTTTCTGTGGGAAATATCTTTTTGGAGAATAACAGGTAATAATTTCTCAACTTCCATAGAGACTTTTGGTTTGGTTTGGTTTGGTTTCAGATGTATTAATACATTGGTCTGTCTCTTGGTCATCCAGAAAACAGTGTACATTCTTTGCCATCTTTGCTAAGCAGATTAAAAAATTATTTCCCTTCCTCCTACTTATCAGTGCTGACCACCCCTTTAATAAAGAATGCTGTGGTTTTGATGCACATCCTCTAGTGAATCTTGCTAGGCTGATGTGACACATCTATGTCTCTCTTCCTGACTTTTTCCTAACAAAGTTTGCTGCCCCTGTGGAGGAGATGATGTAAAGAATACATGTTCTAGCATTTTCAGTTTGCACTCTGATGCATTAATTTAAACTGCTGATGAAAAGATTAGATTTGTATAGTTTTGATAGACCAGGACATGCAGTTCTCTCTTACAAGGCTGACAAGGTTCTGGAATTAGGTAAGGCATTCACACCAGGCAGGAATATGCTTAACTGCTTCTACCAGAGGGCATTTGGCAATTCTCTTTGATTTTGCTCTATGTCCATTCCTACACATTTGCACAGGTTCTGCATCTTGGCTAAGTGTGACAGGCTGTGACAGTACTTCTACCAGTGAAACAGAACTTCATGGCTCAAGTAATACACGAGGCCTAATCCTCAGCCATACTAAATCATTTTCCCCACCTACTAAGATATTTTAAGCTTTAGTCTACTTATTAGATTTTCAATTTCAGAAGCACACAAAATGACATAATAATGAAAAATCCATTGCATGAAATCATGAGAAATTAGAAAATTTTTGTGCCCACTTCCAAGTATGTGGGCTCTGCACACTTATTTTATTGGATTCCACAGTTCATTAGAAGTGATGATGCATGTCAATGATAGACATATAATTTCTTACAAGCCTCAAAGAAAATGTTAACTCAGCAGAATTTGTGCTTAGAATGTGCCTTTTAAATTCTATCTATAAGTCTAAAGTATTCTAAGCAGCAAATGCCATTTTTATTTATTTTGTATAAATTGTTTTGTAACAGTTGCTGGCCATTTACAGATTTTTATAACGCTGTGAAAGCACAGTGAGACTATCTTCCTGTTGATCAAGTTGCTGAGACTGGAAATTGGTAACATTTCTAAGTGTCATATCATAGGTTTCACTATAAGAGAAAGCCTTCTGTTGTCAGAAGTAACAGCTTTTTTCTGTCATCAATGTAAGCATACATAGTAATGCTTTTTTTTTTTTTTTTAACAACGTGTTGTTCTTTAGGTAAAATATATCCAATGCTAAGAAAAAAATACTATTGGCATAATATTTGGGAGTCAATAATATTTTGCACACTCTATGTGTTTGAAAGATAGATAGGTCATATCTAAATAAGATTTTTAATATTTGTTAGCAATACCATTTTAGAATTCATTAAGTACTAGTAAGAACACTTACTATAAATCCCCAAAATAAGAATAAAATTAGGAGAGCTTTTAGTTTTCATCATACTAATTTTTTAAGTTTTAAACTAAACTATCTATGATATATTATACTTAACAATGCATTGATCTATACTTTCTGTAAGTAGTGTAAGCTTAGAATAACTGAAAGTTGAAAACTTGTCATGACTCTTAGTTAATACTTTTACTGTATGACAAATTAAAGCAGCATCCTCTCACTTTTACGGGCACACACACATTTATGGTTTTAATAGTGCCAGTCTCTGGTTCATGAATGATGTTTGATACATCGGAGTGAACTATTTTGTCTTTCCTTCAAGCATTTAACAGTAGTATTGGTTAAATACTTACAGAATATAAATTCAATGTTGAGATGTAGGCTTCTAATTATAATAAGAATCTAAAGTAAATTTTATCAAACCTTACAAAATTAAAGAAAAAATATTTTTAGTTATTTGAAAGAATTTAATAACATACTTTATTATCGCATTATACTTTTTATGATTTATGGTCTGCTATTGTACAAAAAAAAAAAAGACATTATAAACACTGTGAGAGCTTGCTTGCCGTTGTTTGCAACTAATATTGGTGTTCAAGTGTCAGGAGGCTTCAACTACATTCCTAGTTTCCATATTTGATCGATTCCTTGATACTGGCTTTCATCTTAGAGAGTTTATGTAACCTAGCTGCACAGATTTTTTTACGGAAAAATTCAGCCCTGAATATTGTTATGTATGCTTGCAGGACAGGTTTGTTGGTCTGGGGTAATTTTTAATGAAATGCATGGGTTTTGAATTAATTTAAAAAATATATTTAAAACTACAGAATCCTTGCTGGTCTACCAATAGCATAAGTTTCACACTTGTGAAATGGTATCCAAATTAGGCAAATGCATGTCATAGTATATCACCATCAGTTATGGCTAGTAAATCATGACCATGGGCAGAACAGATGACTTGACAGTTCATTAGGAAAGACAGGATTCAGAAAGCAAGATGCTTCAGTAACCAGAGTACCCGACATTCTAGACAAGTAGTCTTAATATATCCAAGGTGGACTGTGGAAAATCAGAACTTACTGAAATTATTTTTGATCCATCACTCTTGTAAAAGTTACTACTACAAAAGAGTCTTTTGGTACAAAGTTAGCTGTTGGAAAACTTGAATTTACTTGATTGATATCTTTGTGGAGGGGAATAACTGTCCATATTCATACTGAAGGCACTCAAGAGTCCTGAAGATAACAGAAAGTGTAAGTCAGAATAATAAGATAATTTTGTTCTGTGGCAGAAAATATCATATAAGACAAGACATGCATATTGGTGGAGGCAGACAGCTGTTCCTAGCAGGAGGAACGGATGAGTTCCTTCCAGTCCCATGGTAACCTAACAGTTGTCATGTTTTCAGCAGTAATCATTGTTTAGGAATCTTGAAGAGCATCCTAAAAAAAAAAAAACAAACCCAAAAAAACACAACAGAGTAGATGTCTATATGTCAGACATTTGTCCTAAGTATGACCAACAATGAGAAATAAGACAACAAACATTAGTGTCTTCTTACTAAAACTGCAAGAAACAGATTGTGCACTGGATCAGGAATGTATATTTTTTTCAGTATTGAGACATGACACATGGAATGACAGTCATTTGTTTTCTGTAATAAACTAAACTAGAAGGAGGCACACTGGAAAAAAAGCAACCTCAAGCTTGAAAAGGAAAATGAAATTTAATTGCAATAATACCTAGTCCTTTACTAAAAATCATAGAATCATAGAATGGTAGGGGTTGGAAGGGACCTCTGGAGACAATCAAGTCCAACCCCCCTGCCAGCACAGGAGCACCTAGGGCAGGCCACACAGGAACAGATCCACACAGGTCTTGAAAATGTCTAGAGAAAGAGACTCCACAACCTCTCTGGGCAGCCTGTTCCAGGGCTCTGTCAGTCTCATGGTGAAAAATTTTTTCCTCTTGTTGAGGTGGAACTTCCTGTGTTTCAGCTTGCTACCATTATCTCTCATCCTATCACAGGGCACAGCTGAAAAGAGACTGGCCCCTTCTACTTGACACCCAGCCTTTAGATATTTGTAAATATTAATAACATCCTTTTAGTAGATAGTTAGGGGATAGTAATACCTAGTAATTTCCAGAAATTAAGCTTCAGATACACTTGCAACTTGCACTGAGACACTTGCAACACACAGAGCAGATGTCAGATAACATTCAGTTCTGTTTCTTTAATTGTTCATTTAGGAATTGACATTTCATATAAGTGAAGTCGTACCTTTAAAATAGGAATTATCTTCCAGCTTTAATCTCATCTATTTTTGTCACCTCAAAATTAGATTATGGAAATAGGTTTTGTCTCAAATTCTCTTTTCAGTCAGTACAGAAACAGCAGCTGACATAGATCTAGATATTCTGCTTATTATTTACCATTCTAGCCCCCTGGTAATACTGAGCAGAGAAAAACAAGTGGAGAACGTGTGATATTTCTGCAGATTTTTTTTAATTATTATTTTCATCATAGAATTTGTTATTGTTTGGAGTGGGGTTCTCAATAGATTGCACCATGACTTTCACATTCTTGTAGTCAATATTATGAAGTTGTGAATAAATAAAAATAATAATAAAAAAAAAATAAAAAAGGCTGTCAGTATAAAACCAAACTGGATTTTAAAGGTGAGCTGGAGGGAAATCATCACATTCAGGACAATTTCTGAATTTATTTTTTTTTAAGATAAATAATCCCAGCTTGAATAGATATTTTCTTGACATTTTGGGGCTTAACTGAGAACAGCTAGTCTTGTCAGTGCATATTGCAAGCTTTGTATTAGTTAATAGATTCATACAAATGGAAGGATTAGGAAAAAAATATCACTGGATATTTTAGTCAAGCAATTTTAATAGCAAGACTCTTCCTTTGATATTAGCTGAAATCTCTATCATCCTTTGAAAGAAAAGGACTAGCCCCTGCTGTATCCTGTACTTTGACCACAGGGTACTTCTTCACTTTAATGGAAAATTTCCTCTTTTATTAATACTTGTTCTAGTTATTGCATAATTGCATCAAGGGCAAGATGTCTGATTTTTAAAGAGGTTAATGAGATTTTCTTTTTTTTTAAAAGATATATGTGGATGACATTTTAATGTCTTTTACTAGCATTTCAATTGCTCTGATGGAACAATTTTATTCTTCAAAGCTTGATAGAAGTCTTATTAATATTTCCCAAAACAGATTAAATACTCTGAATCAACACTCTCACCTTTGTGGCTTCACTCTTATGGAGAGTCTCCCTGTTTATCCCAACAGCCTGGATAAAATACATGAAATTCCAAGAGTGACTTAGAAGTCCTTTTCTTTAGTCCTACAGAACTGGCATTCCTCATACTAGCCAGACCAGTATGAGTGCAATTTAATGGAAAAATACACACCTCTTTATTCTAACAAGACAAACTGGAAATTCATTGCATACTTAGTAAGGATACAAGGAATTGAAATTACTCAGGAACTATTTGTTTTAAGTTTACTAGCAGTGTTTATTACCAACAGACTTGATATCAAGCATTGTCTACTGTCAGATCTCTCCTCACTGACAGTCACTGTCATTCCTGTTGACTAATACTGCTCGATGGAGGGGTCCTAAAATTCTCAGCCTTCATAATTAATCAAATCAAATTGTCTTAGAAGAACTTGCTAATGAAATTGTGTCAGTGACAATATTGACTTTGGATATGTAAAAGTACATTATGAACCTTCTATCAAGGCATTCACAAACAGTTTTGGCAACTTGATGAGTAAACAAATGCTAATGCATGCCTCTGTAAGTGGAAGTCGCTATATTTTCCATAAAGCATAAGCCCAGTGTGTCTAAGGAAGTATTTTTGTGATAATAAGGAGTATGGTATATTAATTAGTACCATTTCTATACTGAATTTGAAAAGTAGTAAGGGAAACATTTATAGTCTTGATGTATTCGGATACAGACGACCATAAAGACTTTGTAGCAAAGCTGATGATAGCTCTTTAGGTAATAGGATAATAGATGATACCAATAGCTCTTTAGGTAATAGGATAATAGATGATACCCTGAGGCAAGAGTTAGCAAAAGACCAAAGGGTAGAGGAAAAAGAGTAGAAAAAAAGGAGAATTGGAAATAACAGAGAAGGTTGATGTAAAAATAGGCAGAAACTGGGAAAAGCAAAATATTCGTTCACGTGAGGGACTGCTTTGAAACAGTGCTAAATTTTCTAATCTAACTGGGTTATGGCACCATGTAGCTGTCCAGCTTCTTCTCTCCTAAGAACAAGCTGAGCCTTCATTCCTTCACCAGCATTTTCACACACTTGGAGATGGAGTGACAAGGCTCTTGGCTGAATTTTGCTCCCATGCAGCATGCTTCTTCCAGTATTACTGTGCAACTACAGCATTTGGCTGTTGCTACATCATCCAATATAAAATTTATTTTTGTCTTTGGGGATTAACTTTACCATGAGAATGGATGACTTGTAAGGTAGCATTCCATAATGGAGGACAAGGGAGAGCCACAGCTTTTGAGGAATGACTGTTGAAGGACAGATTTCCAGTGAAAAGAGGTTTATCAACTTAGTGAGCTAGCAAAAGCTCAGTAAAGCTCTGAGGACAGAAAGGAGTATGTTAGCAACCTCAAAATACAACAAAAGGAATAAGAATCCTTTCTATACACTAGGCTCAACTTTCTTTTCTGATGATTTCTTAGTGTGGGTCACACAGTATTCTGTCTCTACAAAGGGAGAACATAGCAGTTCAATTCAAGGAAGTTAGAGCAAAAGAGAAAACGAAGATCAGTAGGTCACAGGATAGGTCCTTAGAGAATAACTGAGCCTTGCATGAGGCTGAAGTAAGTAGGGAAAACAAGACTTGGGGGCAAAAAATCAAAGCAGTAAATGAGACCGAGTAGGAAATCAGTACCAATATGGTTAAAATAAAAATATCTCTTATTTTATATGAAAACAAATGAGCCAAAAATGTTATCATATCTAAAACTTGGGGTTTTAGGATATCATGAAGCTTTTTCTAGCTCCAAGCAGTTTACCGGAGTTTGTAGTATAGAGTAAAAGTAATTGCATTTCTTCACAAAAACAAACAAACAAACAAAAATACCCTTTCCCTATCCAAAGATATTCCAATATCCAATTATTCAAAGCTCAAACAATTTGTTAGTTGAACTAAATTTGAAGGCAAACTGACACGGTTTAATTTTTACAAAAGAAAATAGAACGAAATCTTCCTGAATTTTCACAAAGAGTAGCTACTCTAATTTTGCTTCCAAGAGAAAAGTGCTAAAAAATGAAATTTGCTTTAAATTATTGTTTAGAAATATACTCTTCAGAAAGCACCACAGAAACAGTTTACATTTTCATGGTAGTACAATGTAAAATTTATGTTCTACCATATTAAATGTTGTGTAGCAGTCAGTCTGAATCATTGATTTTGTGAAAGGGTATGAAGATATTTAAAAAAACAATTACAGAAATTTTTGGATTGTTATCAGTAAATTAAAAACAAAAAAAAACCAAAACCCAAAACCAGTGTATCCTTAGAATGGTCTAAAAGAAGAGTGAGCTGTAGTGTAAGACCAGAAAGCCTGCTGTAGTGCCTGTGTGGATCTTACAAAATTTTAACAAAAATTTAGGTGCTTAAATTTGAGAGCAGGTCAGAAAACTTATCTGAAATGAAAAGGCATCACTTTGATGGACTTAGATGCTCCTTTAGCATTTACCTTTCAGTTTCTCTAGAAAAAGACCTAAGTAATGGTTGTTGTGACCTAAAAGCTTGTAAAAGACGTGGTTGCTATGTATGCACCAAATGTTCTGAAGATCATGGCCGCAATCCAGTTCAAAACAGCCTTCAAGACATTCGTGACATCTGCTAAATAAATGGACTTTTTGTTTCTTTGTTTTTAACCTGCAGCTCTCCTCCTTTCTCCTCAAACAACTGTCTTTGATCATAGTTCAGAACTGGTCATTACACTGAGAGCATTTTAGAACTCCTGCTATATCTTTTGACAGTGAGGAGACTTCATTCCCCATTTCTGCACTACAGACTATTAGAACATTTTTGTATTAAAGATCATTGTAGCAGGTACAAGAATGCAGGTTTGCCAGAGATCAGTTCTTCCTTTTTTTTCTGTCTGTCCAGTCTGATAACTGACTTCAGCACACCTCTGATGGTGTTTTAACAATACATGTAGAACCCAGACACCTTGATGTTCCTAAACAGAGTGAGTGGGGGCAGTTCTTTCATCAGGAAAGTATTCAGCATCCTAAATTTGCATGGGCAGAGGCATACTCTTCAGCATCATACTTAAGTATCAGAACAAAATGAGAATTCAGAGATACCTCTCGATTAATATTTTGTTTTGGTTAGGGCGGTGTGACTAAGAACAGTTCTGGGTCTGTGCCTTGTGCAGGCAGACTCTAACCTATGAAGCCCTGACATGCAGGAGTAACCCCTATCCACAGGATGCCTGAAGAAGGCATTTTGAATAGCAACTGCTCTTTGCTGGACTATAGCTAATCCAGATAGTCAAAAGAATAATTCTAACCCTTAAATATAAAATTATAAATTGATAATGGAAAAATAACAAACTGAAATTTTTATTTTCTGTTTGGATGCTCTTTAAATATATTTAAGGGCAAACTCTCTGGATTCCTAAGTACCTTCCTAAAAGAATAACTTGATTCAGGTCTCTTAAAATTTATGTTGAAACCCATTTCACTCAAATCTTCCCTAAATTGTTGACTCAGATAGTCAAGATAACTGGAGTGACTGTCTTATACCCAAATGTAGAAAGTTGTAATTTTCAAATGTCTTTTTAAAAGCAATGGAGTCATACAATATTCTGAAATCTCATTTTAATGATATTTAGCTTGCATATTATACTCTGTCAACAATAATAATAAACAGACAGCTTATTAACTCAGAAGTTTTATCTGCAACTTCTAAATTATTTGTTATTTAATATATTCCTCTTTAGTTGTCATTTACCTATTCTGTAAGTATTTGTTTCCTTTATTTTTGCCTCATTTCTTTCAAGAGGTTGATACTGCCTTAGAGTAGAATGATAATCAGGCTGTATCACTTTGTTGTTCCCTGAAGTAGGGATACATGGAAATAATAAATAATGCAGTGACTGCAGTACTAGAGTAGCAAACATTAAGAATCCCAACAAAATAATGGTGAAAGTGGGGGCTGTTTGGCAATATTATGTAGGTGGCAGTAGGCATACTTTCAAAAAAAAAAAGAAGAAAAATGAACTGTGTTCAGAATTCTTAGTTTGAAAGAAAATAATATGGGTTAAGAAGCCTAGTGGTAAGAGCAGAAAGAACAAATATATGTTTTATTTTGTTCTTGGTTTTGTTTTTTTCCTAAAGGGAGGTACTTTATCATATCTCTGTTAAAAGAACATATTTTTTCCCGAGGACACAGAGACACACTTTCTAAAGGAAAGAGATGTAATGTTCAGGGATATAGATAGGCATGGATATAGGCACAACCAGTGGAGGTACTAGCAGTTAATTGACAGATCTAGTATAAATAAATTGGATGATAATTTCAGAAGACGAGCTATACAAAACTTGCAATGAGTTGACCTCAAGGATAGTTTTCCTTCTTTCTAAGGGCAGACAGAGAGATGTCATTAGTCTGCTGATAATTAATGCAGTTCTAGTGCCTTCAGTTGGGAAATTAAGTTTGAAAATGGATGTGGGACTGAAGCTGGCCGTGTTGTTAAGTTTAGAGAAAATTCCTGTAACATTTGATATAGCTGTATAACTTTTGAGCCTTTGAGATGTGAGAGAGTTCAGAAGAAAGAGTAACAGAGATAGTGAAAGATATTGTCAAATGTGCATCTAGAAGGGGTTTTATACCTATTCCTTCATGTAGCCACTATACAATAACAGTTTTTAAGCTTCACACACAGTTACTTTAAATAAAGCACATGCCCCCTACATGGAAAGGCTATTTCAGATAAACAAAGTGTGTTTGCAAGCTAAAGCTGACTGGGAAAAGTAAGAGAGAACTCTGTATCACTTTTGGTAAGGATTAGACTTAAAACTTGAGCTGAGCTGTCTCTAGAAGCCTATTTGAAACACAGACCTGAGATCTGAGGGACTTTGGGGTTTTTTTGATAAAATTAATTTTAGCCTGAAATATCATGCCAGAAATACTGGTTATTCATGTTTGTGAATTAATCCTTTTTCTCTCATGTTATGTTGGTAACTCAGGATTCAAGCACAAATTCCAGTTAGGCAGTTACACTTCCTACACATTAATGTGTTTTGTGGTAGTGAAATTTTACACACATTTTAAAATCAAAATATGGGAGTTTCCATTGATACTAGGGATGTTCACAGCATAGAATAAATAGCTAGACAAGTACACATAGAAAGGATCAACTAATGCTACAAGAACATGCTTTTAAGAGCACTTCCTTCAGAGATCAATAGAGGTAATTAATTAATTTTCTTAATTTTGAATATCCTCTTGTTTCTAATACATTTTGTTCCTGATTCTGTTTTTCATCTATGCCATGCTCAAGTTAAATGGATTTTAGAGATTCTCCTTAGTCATCTAGGCTGGCACATAGAAACTTTAGTACTGTTTGTTGCTTTCAAAAGACCAGCACTATCTTAATTGTTCACCTTAGATTTTAAACCACTCTTTCCATGCCCTGCTCTTATACACACCTTAAGTTCTTCTGTTGATTACTCTTTGAGATAAGAAACTGAGGAAAACATTGGGTGTTACAAAAGTACTTTCTTTTAGATTCATCTATTCCATGAGTTTCTGCCTGGTTTTGCCTTCATTCTTCATCCATATTTGGATTAATTAATTGATTGAAGAAATGATTGCTGGATCACAGGAGGTTCCACCCTAACGTGAGGAGGAACTTCGTTACTGTCAGGGTCACAGAGCACTGGACCGGGCTCCCCAGAGAGGTTGTGGAATCTCCTTCACTGGAGATTTTCAAAGCCCACCTGGATGTGTTCCTTTATGACCTGTGCTGGATTATATGATCCTGCTCTGGCAGGGGGTTGGACTCGAAGATCTTCAAGGTCCCTTACAACCCCTGACATCCTGTGATCCTGTGATCATTCATAGGAAAAGCACTTGTAACTTTAATGGAGGAGAAATTTTTTCTTAGGATTCATCTTTTTTTTTTCATATACACTTCATTTTCTAGTGTCGTGGATTAATCTTGGCTGGTCACCAGGTGTACGCCAAGCCACTCTATCACTCCACCTCCTTAACAAGATGGGTGGAGAAAATAATTTAAAATCTCATGGGTCAAGGTAATGACAGGGAGATCCCTTACTGTTTGCTGTCATGGCCAAGACAGAGTCAACTTGAGGAAAACTAATTTCATTTATTGCCAATTAATAAGAGAGCAGAATAATAAGAAATTAGAATAAATCTGTAAGCACCTTCCTTCCACCCATTCCTTCTTCCAGGCTCAGTTTTGCTCCCAGTTCTATCTTCTCCCCCTTAGAGTGGCAGAGCGGATAGGGAATGGGGCTTGCAGTCAGTTCATCACATGTTGCCTCTGCCACTTCTTCCTCTTCATGCTCTTCTCCTGCTCCAGTATGGAGTTCCTCCCATGTGAAAAAGTCCTCCGTGAACTTCTCCAACATGGGTCATTCCCATGGCTGCATTTGAAGAAGTACTCCAGAGTGGGTCTTTTGCATGGGGTAGAGTCCTTTAGGGATGGACTGCTCTAGTATGGGTCTTCCACAGTGCCACAGATCCTGCCAGCAAACCTGCTCCAGCATGGGCTTCTCTCTCCACAGGGCCACAGGTCCTGTCAGGAGCCTACTCCAGCATGGGCTCTCCATGAAGTCACAGATTCCTTCAGGGCACATCGACCTGCTTTGGCATGGGGCCCTTCATGGGCCACAGGTAGATATCTGCTCCACCATTAACTTCCATTGGCTGCAGGGGAATATCCTGTCTCACCATGGTCTTCACCACAGGCTGTAGGGGAATCTTTGCTCCAGCACCTGAAACATCTTCTCCCGCTGCTACTTCACTGATCTTGGTGTCTGCAGGGATGTTTCTCTCACATGTTCTCACTCCCCTCTCCCAGATGCTGCTGTACAGCATTTTTTATCCTTTCTTGTAAATGTTATCATAGAGGTGCCACCAGTGGCACTGATGGGGTCAGCTTTGGCCAGTTGTGGGTTCATCTTGGAGCTGTCTGGAATTTGCTGTATTCATTTTGGAGGCAGTATCTGGCATCTTCTCTCAGAAGCCACCAGTGATTCCCCACCCTGCTACCAAAGCTTTGTCATGTAAACACATTGCATTCTCACATGTGGTTACCTATCACTTTGAATATTGCTGTGTAGCCCATGTAGCAACCATTTCAAGAATGGCAATAAATTGCTTGGCTGTTATTTTAAGCAGCAATCCACCACATTGATATGAGCCAAACTCAAAGACATTAAGTCCAAGTCCATGGCACAAGACTTTCTGTAGTCTCAGAAGTGTAAAGTCTCCGCATTCATGTGGTTCATGTCAACAAGAGATCAGAATATCCCCCTTTTGACACACCATTTGGTAAATCCTTGCTAGGATAAACACATTCCTACAAGCTACAGAATAATAATTACTTTCAGATTATCTGCTGTAACTATTAAATATTCATTTACTTTAACATTCTTAATTTGTCATNTGAACTTCTCCAACATGGGTCATTCCCATGGCTACATTTGAAGAAGTACTCCAGAGTGGGTCTTTTGCATGGGGTAGAGTCCTTTAGGGATGGACTGCTCTAGTATGGGTCTTCCACAGTGCCACAGATCCTNCAGCTTTGGCCAGTTGTGGGTTCATCTTGGAGCTGTCTGGAATTTGCTGTATTCATTTTGGAGGCAGTATCTGGCATCTTCTCTCAGAAGCCACCAGTGATTCCCCACCCTGCTACCAAAGCTTTGTCATGTAAACACATTGCATTCTCACATGTGGTTACCTATCACTTTGAATATTGCTGTGTAGCCCATGTAGCAACCATTTCAAGAATGGCAATAAATTGCTTGGCTGTTATTTTAAGCAGCAATCCACCACATTGATATGAGCCAAACTCAAAGACATTAAGTCCAAGTCCATGGCACAAGACTTTCTGTAGTCTCAGAAGTGTAAAGTCTCCGCATTCATGTGGTTCATGTCAACAAGAGATCAGAATATCCCCCTTTTGACACACCATTTGGTAAATCCTTGCTAGGATAAACACATTCCTACAAGCTACAGAATAATAATTACTTTCAGATTATCTGCTGTAACTATTAAATATTCATTTACTTTCACATTCTTAATTTGTCATGTGTTGGGGCTTTTTTGTGTTTTGGTTGGTTGGTTGGTTGGTTGGTTGGTATTTTTGGGGTGTGTGTGGTTTTGTGTTTGTTTGGTTGTTGTTTTTTTTTTCCATAAGTGAAGCAGCGATACTTATATACCCTTTAAGTTCCAAAGTTAGATCTGGTTTCCTGAACACTCTGTAGCACACTGGAGGAATTGCAAAAATCCAATTTACAGTAGAAAACTGCTGAGGGCCTAGTAAATAAAATATAAACAGGAATAGGATGAACAATATTGTAGATCTAATTTGTTTCATTGATCTTGTTTTGGTATTGATTTTGTCTTATGTTTCCTCCTCTTCCTAGACTCTGCCTCCACAAATAAACTTTTCTTTGTGACACATGTTTTTATTGACAGCATAATATGGTGTGCAATACAAAAGAAGTCTAACATCTCGATATGGAAATAGTTATGTGGCACTGTCTATCTGAGGAGAGAATTTAGGATTATTTCCTCTTATATATCATGTCTCTTAGATACACTAGAAAATAAAATTACTAACAGTTTTCACACTTCTACTTCTCTGTTTATGATCTGGAGGTAGTGACTCAGGGAACTAAGATGGCAATTTTCTAGCAGTATTGTGTTTCATAAAAATATTGCAGAGTTTTGTACACATTTCACCTATATCTGTAGTGAGATAACTTTTGAAATTAAAACTTTAAATACAATAAAACCAGACCAGTACAATACAATAAATACAATACCAATGCAATAACCTGCAGAGCGATGAGCTCATTCATAGGTTCTCTACATGATAATATAAGCTCCTCATAGCAAGCCACACTATTTTATGTGTCTAGCTATGCTACTACTAAACCAGAAATGAACATATAAATTGAGGAAAGTTTGGTTATTATCAGACATATATATCTTCATGTGTGAAGATTAGTATTAGAGATGTTCAGTTGAAGTATGGTCCTGTAAAATGTTGCTGAGTGCACTTCTGCAATTCTAATTATGCTAGTTGGGTCCATTTACATAGATGCTTGGTCATGGTTTGTTCTCACAACTGGTTTGTAAAATCCAGAATATTGATGCCATAATTCAGTAAATAATTCATTTTTCTGATCCCTCTAATATAAAACATAATATGGTATCCATCTGAGGTAAAGCACCACACACAGAGGATTTTCTCAAGTTAAAAATCAGCCCTCCAATGTAAACCAAACATAGAGTCATCTGCAGTTCTGCTAAAGCTAGTTAATATGGCAGTGTCAGGTTTTCCAGGGTGCAGGCACCACTCTTGATGACCATTGCTGTGGGTGTGGAAGGTGTGTAGAAGAAGTAGCTACTTCCATAAGGAATTGTGTGTGTACAGAAGTTTGAAAACTTTAGTCTGTGACTCAACAGTTGTGGACAGAATAGCTCAAGATTTAGCATGTTGGTTTGTTGGTTTGTTTGTTTTGTTTTTTCTTCCAGAAGCTATGTTTGCAACATATTTTTATGTTTTTTTAGTGACAAAATGCTTATGCTTTTTAGTGACAAAAGCCCATATAGAACTATAAGCAAAAATGACATTATAAAGTGTGTTATTTATTTTAATACGGTCTTTTCAGATTCTCTTCAGCTTCTCATGCTTTTCTGATTTAATATGATTTTCATGTCTTTGTAGTTCTGATAATTTGTTCCTGAAGGATTGGCAGAGGGAAAAAAATCCAAGACAACTGTGGCATGGATTACAAAATCTATCTCTAATGCTCTATGGCTTCTCGTAATTAGGAAAAAAAAATTGAATGTACTAATAAGAACAGAAGATTTAATTTTAATGGCTAATTTATTTTTTTTTTCTCTTTAGCTGTTAATGTTGAGGTACATCTTTTATGAAATGTTTTTCAAAGTAAGAGCTTGTTATACTGTGATTAGTACCAGGTATCATTTTATTCTAAAAATTAAGAAAAATTAAGAAAAGAGTTAACTATAGATAGTGGAGAAGGTGCCCAGATTAGACTTGCCTCTGGTAAAGAATGAGGACATCTGCCCAGGGCAGGCAGAAAAACAAGAAGCCCTTGTTTTAATGGCATTTTGTCAGCATTCTGTGTTAATGAAGATATCAGTACAATATGTTCTTCAAGACTACTACGATCAGTTAATTCATGAATAAGTAGAATAACGGATGTGCAACAAAGAAGTTGGTTTTGGAGCTGGCATCCAGTAAAAATATTTCATTTCTCCTGTCATTTGTTTTTCTGATTTATTTTTTTTCCTCTAACACACAGCTGGTTTCTACCAGCTGATGAAGAAATTATTCTAAGACTTTTTGTTGTTTGTGTAAATTCAATTTTTCTATCTGCATGTCACTTGATTTAGTATTAAACAGATCTTTTTATAGTCCATCCATAATTCCGATGGCAAAAATTTGTGGGCTCAGAGAAAATACGTGTTTGCACAGATATAACTATTATTAAAATTGAAATGAGACCAGCAATATTAATGTATTTCATAAAAAGATCTCTACCTTGCAAACAAGGTGGAAGATATGAATAGTGTTTGAATCTTAACAGGTTTACAGCTGTCATGGGGTATACCAAGAGTGATAAACATGTCCAGTACCTTTTTATAGACTGTCTTTTATAATCACAATTGCTCCTGAAGGAGAAAGATGAACAATATAATCTCTTTAAGTCATTCTGTTTCACTGATTTTCAAAGATGCTGAACAGGTAGACAAAGGAATTTACCTAGCTGAGTCATGACTGCCCAGATGAACCTCTATTAACAGTATACAACATTCAAAGGCTTAGTTTTCATACTAAAGCCTTCCTGAATTACCTGCAGTTTACTTTGTAATTCCATATGCCAAAGCAGTGATGTATGGCTAAGTACTCAAATATATCATTTATCTCTAAGCTTGTCTTAAACTTTTTATTATAAATCTCATATAAAGTGGATACCTTCTCACTAAGCTGAAATGTTTGATAAAAGTCTTACCAAGTTACATCTGTCAGTGTATAAGACAATTAGGTACATTTAAATCAATGTATTTATGAACATATGTGTGTGCATGTCTTTAGTCTTTCAACTGTATCAGATCCAGCCAGCTGGTACTGTTGTAACACATAGATACTTAGCCAGAAACCTGGACCTAACGACTGTTATGTTAAGGAAGCTGAAGGGATTAATAACAGTGAATGGTGGAAGAACCGTGTGTTTATATTACCTGTTTCATTGTCAAAAGAACTTCTCCTTATAATTATATGAACAATGAAATCATTTCCTTTTCTTTGAGAGACAAAGGTTAAACAAGGGTGTGATTGTTTTTATAAATGTTGTTAAAATGAAAATGGATTTTGCGAGTTTGAAAACTTATTGCCAAAGGCTGTTTGCAGCTGCTGTTAGTGGCAGTAGCCGAGGGAAATGGACTGAAGCAACAGCAGAAAATGGTGCACTTAAGAGAATTTTCAGTCCTATCCTTGATCATCTGGGAGATTCTGATAAAAATATGCACAGAATAGACATGTGACTGGTTTATTTTTTTATTATTTTTATTTTATTTTATATCTTTTTGGATTGTATTTCTTCCTGAAGACTCTTGAAGGTGATGGGGAATGATAAAAATTGAATGCTCACAAAGAAGAATAAGATTTCTCAAAATTTTGTTTTCTTTGTGGAAGAAAAAAAAAAACAGAGATACTAAATAGTAAGGGAACTTGTACTCCATTAACTTTCTACTACATTATATGCAAATAAGCAAGGGCAAATACTGGTCTGTAGAGGCCAACAAATAAGGACAGTTGTGGGTAAGACAACTGCAGTGGTGTATATAGGAATGGGAGACACAGCAGTTTTATTTTTGGATTTGTAGCTGTCCTGGAATATTTAATCTGCTTGTGCTAGGAAAACAAAAGTTATGTGGGGGCAGAATGCCATGATGTGTCTTTAATTGTTCACCTCGGTCACCAACGGTCACG
Source organism: Chloroceryle aenea (assembly GCA_013399075.1). Taxonomy (NCBI): domain Eukaryota; kingdom Metazoa; phylum Chordata; class Aves; order Coraciiformes; family Cerylidae; genus Chloroceryle; species Chloroceryle aenea. Next base: position 620,512 of record VWZY01005872.1, on the reverse strand, counting down.
TACAATTTACATTGAAAAAGAACAGGTGATGAAAATTGGTAACTCTAAATTTAAATAAATAAATAAAAAGAATAGAAGTAATCCAGTTTATACAAATACGTAATTTACAAATAGGAAAAGTAACACTGGTTCTCATCTGGTTTTTTGATTGCTTTTAGATTGTCTCATCTTCATTATGGAGTTCTTTTGCTTTATTCCCTGCCTCCTCTGTAACACTGAAAGTACGGTTTAATCCTTCTTAAAACAGGCAGTTTTGGTAACATTTACAGAGTCTTCAAATCATCAGGAGGAAGGCAAGATTACTTCCCTCTCTCTCCTTTATAATAGAATAATCATAAAAAAAATTTCTTGGTCAAAGTGCATGTGAAGGAATGTCTGTCTTCCACCTTTTCGGGTGGAAAGAATATATTGAGGAAATTAATTATATTATTAAATAGATTATGTGTATCATAATTTAATTCCTCACAATATCAGGGAACTATGTCTTTTCTGAAGGTCATGAGTTTTCTGTCATTCAGGAAACATTCTCCACCCTGTAGCTTATGAAAGTAAGCTCAAAACAGATCAAAATATCCATTCTCAGCTGCAATATTTGTATAAATATTTTTTCTTTTTTTTTATGTCCACATAACCACTATTGGCACTTTGAATAAGTGTAGCATAGTTTGCTTTGCTATTGTCTGCCTTCTTAGTGAACAAATTGTCAGAAAAGATCCAGACAGCTAAGTGTGAAGTTGAAACTGAAATTCTTTTTATTTGCACTTCCCCAACCTGAATTTTCTGAGATACTAAGATGTACATGGTAGTAAACTAATGGCAGTATCTTCAAGTTAGAGACTCTTTTTTTTTTGTTACCTTGATGCACTATGAATTCTTCTTTACTGAAAATTTTAGATGGTGTTATGGTTCCCACCCATTTGGTTTGAACTCTCTTGTGTGTTTTTATCTTTGGGTTTTCAATAAGTGATAGACTTATTTTATTCTGCAGTTTAAGTGCTGAACTTAAGGATCTACAATTAGAAAATGTGTCTTTCAGTTTACTGGAATTAGGCCAAGCTAACACATTACTTCTTTCCTGTATAACTATCTGTGAAGTATTATCATATTTCTAATGTCCCTTTGTCCTTGTTTAAGTCTGGTTCAATTTATAAAGTCAGTTTAATTTAAAATCACATTAATTTATGTAATTGTTTTCTTTAATTATTTAATTTAGCTATCGCTTTAATTAATATAAAGGTTTGTCCCTCTAATAGGTAACCTTATGGGGCTGAGTCCCATAAATGCAACTAGAAAAACTGCAAGTAATGCACTTCTCATACTTAGAAATTTTCAGTAGTAAACTACCTAATCATCACAGTAGGAAACTACCTAATCATCATCATACTTAATGACATACTCATTCTTTTAGTTTTTAATGTTTTTTTTAAATATCCTAACACAATATGGAAAATAGAAAGAAGTGAAAATGTAAGGAATTAATTTCTCTTTCCAATTTCCATATTAATAGTGGGCCCTGTCACAATGCTAATTTGTACAGATGGATCATGTTAATTTTTATGGATAAACTAATATAATAAATCTAAGGGAACGCTAAAGGTAAGAAGAATAGAAAATATTATATTACATTTCAGAGAAGGCATTACCAGAGTGTTTTAAGAGTATATTTACATAACCCTATATCCTCTTGGCATCTTTCTTTCCCTTGGCTGTTTTGCATGAATCCTCTAGTGAAGAGCAGGAAGGTGACAAGGCATCCTGAGACAGCACTGATTTTCCGATGTGTCACTCTGTCTATTAGCCATCCTGTTACTCTTCTTTGGCAGCAGGGGTTAGAAATTGAATTGTAAAACACTTATGATTCTCACTAATTATCAGGGAGTGAAGAGAAGCACCTTCAATTCGTACCTTCACTCCAACTTTGTTCCCTTATAACCACTAATTGGAACTGTGTGTAGGTGTTTCTGTCTCTTGGAAGGTAATGGCTAAACTTTTAATAAAACCAGGCATTACATATTTCTTCTGGAAATGCAAAAAATTATCTTACGTAGGTGCAGTGATGTTCCTGATACTTCACTCCTTGTCAAAAAAGACACTGAATATTATGTACAGATAGAGCCTTGTCTGGGTAATTAATAAGATTTGCCAGAACTTGTCCATAAGGTATCAGAATATCCAGTAGCCCCAGGCTTATATTTAACTGGCTGATTTTTGCTTCATGCACTAGAAGTATTTGAGCACATGAACAGTGAAAGGTACATAGTGCCTTCATTATGTTTCATTGCATTTTGCTGAATTGTTGTTCTTAGTTTGCATTTTACAGACAAAATAAATTTGCCAAAGTGAGGCGTCTTATATAACAAAGAAAATGCCATGCTGAAAACATTAATCTGTGTGTAGTTTGTGTTCGTAGTTTGTGTTCTTGCTTCAAAATTCTCAATTCTCTCCCTTCACGAATGTCAATAGAGAAGAGAAAAAATATATTGCCCTCTGACATTGGACACAAACTACAACCAGTTGGAATTCACAAGCAGAAGAAAGGTGACAAATTTTTGCAAGATAAGTTCTGGTAGACACAAAAGGAACTGGGGGAAATCAATGGAAATCAGTGCAGTCGACACAATCAGTGACATTGCTCTCTGGAAACCAGTAAGAGGCTCGTGACTTTTAGTTAAGGAGGATGCTTTTTCCCCAGAAAAACTTAAGAAAATATTTCAGAAACTATGACAAATTATTTCAGAAATAAAAAACAATGAACGAGGAAAAAAATCAGGAGATATCCTTATAGTTCTCTTGACAGAACTGTGACTACTTGGTATAATTAGGGAAATGTGAATATTCTGTAGGGAGTGCTAAAGCTGTGGATCTTCAAGGCAGTAAATTTCATTTTAGGATGCCAACAATACAAAAATGGTACTAAAACCACTTCAGCCACTTGACACAGAATGCAGAAATAGTAGAAAAAATGGGAAATGTCTTGGTCTTTGCAGACTTTCATACATATCCAATAGTACCAGTTTATGCAAAATTAACATTATGCTGAATTAGATATGAACATGTTGTGTGGGCTGAATAATTCCATGGAAATATGCTCCTATTTAGCACAGAGATCCATTGTTAGTTAGCATAATAGTCTATGGCTGGAGCCTTTGGGCCTGATTCTGAGCCAGTATACATTTCATAGCTTAACTCATGGTTGTTGTATTATAACAGTTTATTGGGAGTTTTTTTATAGTTTGTTTGTTTTTTTTTTGACATATAATGATAGCCTCCAAAGTGATGGTGAACCCAGTATCCTGGCAGTATCCAGTATCCAGTATTCCATTTGCATGTGCTCCAAATCAGCCTCTGCACTTTCAGGTTACGACCTTCTTAATTTCTGACCCTTAATCTGTCTATTCTGTCAAGCAAGGAGGAATTTTAGCTGCTTCTTCTTGAAAATACTACATTCCAATACTTAACCCTGAAGTGCATTACAGGAAGGGCTACCAACTTACACAGAAATCTCTGAAATAAATGAATCTTCAATCAATAAAAAGCTTGCAACTACTATTATAAGCAAATAAGAAAGTGTCAGCACCACCAGGTACTAAGAGTTATGCTATCTAAGAATTGTTGTAAACTCAGAAATTACAGGGTGTCTGGATAACATGCATGGATAAAATTTATGGTAGAACATCTATTCTTATCTGTAAAGGAACCTGAAATGCTGTTGTTACCTACTGTGATTCTAAACATCTACTGGAATTTTCCATCAAAGATCATTAAAAATAATCCCTGTAGAAAATAATGAAGGCAGTGGTGATATGGCTATTTAAAAGAGGCAGCCAGGATGTCTGCCCTCCTGCTTAATCACTAATACTGCAGAAGGTTTTACATTATGGTATCCTGGACTTCAAATTAAACGTCAAATTCAATTTCCCATTTAAAACATGAAGTGTGTGACTGCCCTTAGAGGGATAACCTAACAGCACAATTTCATAATTGGTGTCTGCCCTAATGCTAAGTTAAAATACAGGAAGAGATGTTATTTGACTGCAGTCATATCTTAGTCTTTAAAGATAAACAATCTACCCCCCGACAGATAGACTAAAACATATTTGGGTGAAATTTTAGCCCTTAATAAAGTTCACTGGCTTCATTTAAAATCTTTGGAAAAATAATGTTAAATACATTATGATCACAGATACAAACCTCCCTGATGGGATCATGCCACCAGTTACGTATTAATGTCTCTGACATTTAGCTCATAATAAAATGAGATTTGTGAAAGAAAATGAAGAGGTGCTTATTCCACTTAGAGTACTTTTTTTTTTTTTTTTTTTAATTCATTTCTATTTGGATAAGCTTGTGTTTTAATAATGAGATTTCTAATCCACTTTAATATCCTACCATTATATCTTAGTGAACTATCTGCCATATAAGTAATAATAATGAGGTATGTTTAAATATAAAAATTCATCTTTAAGCATCTAGACACTTTTAGTACTGTCTGTAATTAGAAACTTAAGAAACATGTGCAATTAAATATGCTCATAAAAAAATCCAGATACTTCTCTGTAGAACCAGTCAATTTGTTGCATCATTAATATTATTTACCGTGGCAGTTTAAAAATGTATCACAGTGTTTCAAGTGGAAAATAGCGAAGACCAAAATTATTAACATTTAAACCACCATAACTGTTTCAAAACAAATGAGTGGTTTAAGTACCTTCTGCAAACTTCTTTTATTTTTTTGCAGGTGCATTTCCAGCTTCTGTATATTTATCTATACCTCTAGCAGCTAAATTCCAAAGATAATGACTGTTTTCTGTATATTAATTAAATTCTTTGCTATCCTGAGACATGACAATTATAATTCTAATGAGATAGTTTAGTCCAACCCTTCAAATAAATAATATTTTATTCCTTTTTTTCTTGTTAGTATGAATAGTTTGATATGTCTCTAAACTGACTTGTATGTCTTAAGCTTAGGAAACTTTTGTCCTGTCTTGAATTGGAGATGTAATCCTTTCCACTAATTTCATTTTGCAGAGAATCCTCCTATCTGAATACATAAGTAATAAAACCTTTGTGATTATGCAAAATCCTTGTAAAATGGTGATGTGCCCTTGTCGTGGGGACTGCAGGCATAGCTCACATCAGCTTGGAGAACACATGCTTTATTCTTTCTCAAATGACAGTATAAACATTACCAAAAGACACTTCATATTTGAAAAGCAGAATAGTGTTTGGTTTAGAACAGGCTGCCCAAGAAAGTGGTTGAGTCATCACCATCCCTTGAGGTATTTAGAAAGTGTGTAGACATGGCACTTGGACATGGTATAGTGGTGGACTTGTCAATGTTAAGTTTATGGTTGGACTCAATGATCTTAATGGCCTTTTACAAACCAAATAATTATATGATTAAATGGAACTTTTAGCTAAAATTTTACATTTATGTGATTATATATTGTGTTAAAAGAAAATAATTGACTAAAATTAACCTTGCTGCCTAAACCTATGGGCTGAGCTAATATGAAATCTGCTGCAGTGACTAATGGACCCAGACCTCATGAAAGAGGTGTCAAGACAAGTTTCCTATATAGTACTGTCATTTTTCTAATTTATGGATTGGCACTGAGACAATATTGTAGCATATGTGCATTGACAGAACATTCACATACAGTCTTTTTACACACAAATGTCTCTTTGCACCTCCCATCCTCTCTATGTGTGAAAGGATTTTATTTTTTCTTAACATGCTTTCCAGAGCCTGCTGTGCACCTGCTTTATAAAGTGAATGGGATCTCACTTCTTAGGCACAGAAAATGTATTGATCCTTTTCATGTGTAGTATTGAACACCTTTGTGCACAATATAACCTCTTATGCCAGAGCTGATTTGTCTGGAAGTGAGCACAGAAATGAATTGAATTTACAGGTCCACAGAGAGGTTGTGGCCACTCAGAGCATGATATACACATAGTCTTCAGGGTTTTATATCCTTGTAGAGAGCTGAGTGGTGATGTTGGCTTTGTGTTATTAAAATGCATAATATTGTTAGTCTGGAAGTTATATTAAGTGGAAGGCTTAAGCCTTGCTTTTTTATACAGGATGATATAGCACCAGATGCATATTGCAGTCATCTTCCCTCTTGGCACTAGCTGGCTGCTGCAGAAGAGAGGCCAATATGAGCCGATCCTTTTATCCATTACAGGTAGACCTACCAACTACAGCTGAGACATAAAACAATAGCGATGTCATGCTGGTCCTATCATTGTCCTTAATCCCCCTACTCGGCAGAGAAAAGACAATTTCCAGATGTGATTACACTGACATATCTTATGATCTTCCCGAGGAATTTGAAAATATATAAGTGGACCTGAAAAGAGTAGCATAAGAATACACCCTTTTATTCCTGCAATTTTTTGGTGAAAAAAGATCAGGTTTTCTCTCTGAACTTTCAAGTTCTCTGAGGCCATCTATAGAATTTATTAAAAGTGCTTGAGTATATTTCCTGAGTAATTAAAGCAAAATACCAAGGAATGTATGCCATAGAGGAAGGGTGATTTTTTTGAAAGATAGGAGCTAAATGACCAGTTCAGTTTTTCAGATCTTGTGGAAGCTTTCATACAGGCTTGAACAAACAAGTAAAGAGTACTACTACTCATTTTTAGCCATCTGAAAGTTAATTGAATAATTTAGGGTATCTGCCTGGGCTTCTGCTGCAGTCTGTTTTGCATCTGCAACTGTTGAAAATTAATTTTCCTTTAGGCTGTTTCTCTTCATATACTAACAAGTGAGCTTATATATCTGATTTCCAAAGTGTCAAATTTTACATAATTTTCCTTCTATTTGTTATTTTCTACTGCATACATGTGATTAATATTGACACAGCTACAAAAGATTTGAGGAGAGTGTCATAAGGGCTTGTGGGACTTTAAGAAATGAATGTTCATTAAGTTCATACAAGAAAAGCAGAGAGGTTAACTGTGGTAGTTGTGAGTAAATATGTTACTTCCAGTCCAGGCTTTAAGAAACTGGAAAATTATGCTGATGAGGTCAATATATGTTACAGTGCTCATTCACATACCTGAGCAAGAGCAGCAAGGCTTTTTAAACTGCTTCATCCTCAGCAGCTGCCCATTCACTGAAATGTGAGCTGAATTTTAGAAACCGTGAGTCTGTTTGACAAGTGGATGGGAAAAAAAACCAACATAATTAATTTCACTGTTTTCCTTCACAGGAGGCCTCATCCATTAGGTATTTATTCATCAGAGAACAGCATGTTGGAGCTGCTGAAAGCAGCATGTTGGAGCTGCCTCAGTGCCTAGGAGTAGCAGAGGAGTCCATGGTTGTACCCCTTCTAAGCACTCACTACCAAAGGGAACATCCTGAATCATTTTACTTGCCCGAGCAGTACTTTTCATGCTATATTCAAGTTAATTAGCCAAATAGCAACACCATACTATTCTTAGAGATCAGTACTGTTTATGCCACCCTCTTCTTCCCTTGAGCATGCTGATGACATTTTATGTCTGATTCGCAAACCCAAGGAGGGTTTATCTCCTCTAGCAAATCCCCAAAATAACTCAGATTTAAACCAGTCGTCTTGGTCAAGTGATTTTGTTAATCTATACTTAATGTTTGATTTGGTAAAAAAGCATTGTTAAACACAATGAAAATGCAGGCAATTGGCTGAACTGTTATAATTTCCTTGTTTTCATCAACAGCTTGATAAATGTGTTGAAAAGGGAGATATTCTGCATTCTAATTTCTTATTTTAGAGGTATATTGCACATTTTTCACAACAGCTTTAGTTAATTGTAATAATTCAGAACCTATTGGTCTTGTAGGCATTTGAGATTCTTATTCAGCATTTGCAGTAAAATATTTAATTTTGTTTGGTTTTTTTTTCAGAGCAGTATCTCAGGTGTTCATTCACCAATATAGGAATTGCAATTGATCTACATTTCAGAAATGGCCAGTTTGCTTCTTTTATAGGGCAGCATTGTCCACTCCTTTCTATAACTTGACTGGTATCTTTTTTAAGCCATATTAACATCATCAATTAAAACAAACCAAACCAAACAAACAAAAACCACACAAATGTGAAAAACAAAACAAAACAAAACCAAAACCAACAACAAAAAAAAAACAAACAGAACAGAAAAAAAACATCACTTACAAGATGTTAATTTAGACATTACAAATTCTGGCTGCTTGCCAGGGAGGAACCTGACAAGGAAAGGTTCCACAGCACAATAAACTTAATATTGTTAGAAGTAAATTTAGTGTTCATAAAACAACTCAGACATTTTATGGAACTGCTGAAACTTGTGCTTTATTAAATTTTCCATACAATAGGTTAAACTATTATTAAACCTTGAAAATAAATGATCTTCCCTTGGGGTGATAATCAATCCTACAAGATGCTGTGCTGTTTACATTGGCTTAATATAATTTCACTTTCATTTGTCCTATACCAAATTCCACTGACTTTTCATTGTAAAAGTGTCTGTGGTATGGGTTTTAGCAAATATTAACTTAATAAGTTTTTATTAAATTTAAACCATTTTGTAAAAAGTATTGTCAAAAAGATTTTGGACTAAGCAAATTAATTCTTTCCTGAAAGCAAGCAGAAACATGAATTCAATAGAGGTTATTTATATTCTGTATAACCAGTGTCTGTCATGATCATAGACTAGCAGTTAGCTTTACATGTAAATATGTCATCAGGGAACTTTCAACAGGCACTTTCAACAGGAAACTTTCAACAGGAACTTTCTAAAAATTTCCAGCCAAGCTATCTCCTCTGTTCATGATGAACTTTGTAACACCTGAGCCTTTGCTTTTCCAAGGCTTCTAATGCTCCAGGGACTGAGCATTACCAAGCCCGATAGTCATGGGAGCAACGAAGACAGTCTGAACTGCTGACTGTGGCAATTTGATTCACATAATTTGATTCAAGGTCTGATTGAGGTAAAGGTTGTACAGGGAGGTACAGAGACTTCAGTGTTGATTAGAAGGCTTTATTTCAGTGCTTAAAACTAGATCTTCACTTACACCTCTGTCTTTTGCCATGAGTCTGATGAGCCTTTTTTAGAAAGCCTAATCAGTGATACTTAGCTTGTGGCATTTATTGATTTCACAGGTTTGCCAACTTGAAGAATTTTATTAGTAGCTTAGTTGTACCTTAGGCCCACATCCTCCACTTAGTAAATGTGAAGAAAAATATTTTCTAAAAATACTGTCCAAAACCATGTAAGTATATCTGTTCCTGACAGGATATGATGGAAAATGGACAGGAAGTATTGACAATGAAAGAAAGCACTTTGATATCAGCATCACAGTATCAATGCTAAGCACTTCACTTCTTAACTATTTTAATTAAAAAAGAACAAAACTTTGCAGCTGCATATACATTTTTCCTAAATGCCAGAAAACAAACATTAATAATATTAAGAGTTATAATTATTAGAAAGACCATTAATCTAGTTCAAGCCTTTTGCATATAACTGTTGACAACATTGAATTTTACTCATGTTCTAAGTATTTGCAAATTCTTTTGGGAGTTGGAAACAGGAGACGATATCTACCCATCACTACCAGCCAAAACAATTAATTAAAATATAACAAATTATGAATATTTTAATAAGTTATCTACAATCAGCACACAGAATTAAAATAAACTGCAAAGCAATTTGGCAGAAATTCTGGGGAAACAAAGAACTATGGATAGTACCATGTGAAAAACTGAAAACTGCATCTGTAATTCTTAATTTGTTAAAGGAATTACTTGCTCACATTCCATACATCAACTTTATTGTAGAGCACTGATTTCTGCTTTGGGGAATATTCATATCCAGTATAAAAAAAAACCCTCATTTAAACTGGGTATTTTGTGAAGAAATATTTATACAACAAATAACCTAATAGGAAGACCATTGTCCAACATCCACGACTTAAATCAAAGCATCTCCCTGTCATTATGCTTTGCATTTACGCTTTAATATGCCTGTATAATAGGACTGAAGTTTGTTTTAAATTGATAGGGTCAGGTTATGTAGGTCACAGTTCAGGGTTGTCACATATCCTTTTTCCCAGAGAGTTTATAATTATATTTCAAGAATGCAAAGAGAAATGTGTATAAGTACACAACAGAGAAATCACTAAGTTAACATAATTTCTGCGCTGCACCATTATAAAAGCAGCTGAAGAAAAGGGAAGAAAAGAGAAAGAAGTGTAATAAANGGATATGGCCATAAGGGAAAAAATTAAATATTAATATACTTATTTCCCAAAGGCCTGGCCAGCAAAGAATGCTGAATGAGATAATTCACTAACCAAAGGAACACAGTGACTGAAAAGCAGATTATCACTGAAGTGCAAAACAAAGGCAGCTGACATTAATAATTAATTGAGGAGGTTTCCTGTGGAGGTTTAGATGAGCTAAGGCACTATGTAAGAAGTCACTTGACTACCAGATTGTAATGTTCTCTTTCAGAGATGTTTATATTGATGTTTACACATGATATTAAGTTTGCCAGGTCTGAGATACCTATAAGGAAGTACAATCCTATATGTGATTTTTTTATATGTGTTGAAAACCATGCCTGCTGTGCTGCATAAATGAAAGCTGACAAGTTACACCTTTAAATTATTGCAGGAATAACTACCAGCATCCTAAACCAATGCTGTCATCTTGTGCTCACACTGTGCGTTTCTCTCTCTATGGATATGCATACATGTTTGTCCCTATACATGAGGGAAAGACTGTCAAAATAGGTTACATCTAAAGATGCTCAGAGAGCAGTTGAAATGAAATATACAGCAAGAACATTATGAATTGAACTTTTTTTTTTGCTTTTTTGACAGCGATGTTGAGCTTTGTCTCTTCTCTCTTACTTTGAGTGTTCTAACACACAGAATAGGAACCATGAAACAGCAACTGTGCCATGTAACTAAACTGATTATAATTTGAAGGAGTTATAATATCCTTAAAAGGGGGTGTATAGAAAAAAAAAAGCACTCATATTCTCCTTTGTTCCATTGGTCTGTCCCATGGGATTGCTCTTGTAGTTGTGGATCACAACCTCATGGGGTTGAAGACTCCTCGCTCTCCAAAAGAGGATCTGAAAGGCTTCCTAAATAGATACAACTAATTAAGTGTAGGAAAGGACCTTTATGTTTGCAGCTTGTTGTAGTTTAACCTCTGCCAGGAGCTGAACA
>VWZY01005872.1:547741-599684 GCA_013399075.1 Chloroceryle aenea | reverse complement strand
TTTTTTTTCCCTCCCTCCTTGGAGTTAATTGAGAGCATAACTAGATCTCTATTGCTCTCTTTCCATAGGACTGGTCAGAAGTTTCTCAATTTGATATCAATTTATCAAGCTAGATGTGTCCTTGAATCTTTATGGCTTTACTGTCATACAAGCAGATGAGCAACAATGAGATCATTGCTTCATGTTTAGCTCCTTTTTCAAACATCATCTAGTTCTTTTAACCATAAGGAATGCCAAGCTCAAACCTCCTCATAAAATCTAGTTTACAGGTTGCCTTCTACCTATATCAGTACAATATAGCACATGAAAAAAATCATTTCTTCTAAATGCTGCTAATTTTTGCCCTAAATGGCTAGGTAGCAAGTGAATTACCGAAACGTTCCCTGCTTCCTTAAGACTTCTATACTTTACTTTTCTTTGGTTAAACTTTCCACTTAGGACTCTTCAGGTTGTTCACTGCCAAGTGAATATGTAGATCTCTTCAGTTATTACTTACTATGGTCAAATATACTTGGTGACACAAAGAGATTGAACTGACAAACTACACATTTGGGGTAAATGAAACCTCCCTGCTCATTTAAATAGAAAAGATTGTTATAACAAATACCATCACAAAGATTAGATATGAGAAATCAAATTGCTACCATGGACTGAATAACTTTTGATAATAAAAGATGGGATTAGATATGAGAAATCAAATTGCTACCATGGACTGAATAACTTTTGATAATAAAAGATGGAAGTATTGCTTTAACTTTTGGTAAAAAATAGTCTGAACATGTATAAAACACCTTCAGAAATGATCCAGGGAGCTAAACTCATTGCTGTGCTGGATTGAAAAGTCATGTACTTATTAAGGTTCTAAACTTCCTGATATGACATGTTTTGCCTCCCATAGCTTAAATCCCATAGCTTCACTATATATCATAATTACCTATGTTAGACATAAGGATGAGATAACCTGTCTCATTGCAAAGATTCTGCTCTTCTTCCTACTTAGTGTTAACTATATTTTATCTTTTCTTTTCCTCTTCTCTCTTCTCTTCTCTTCTCTTCTTTTCTTTTCTTTTCTTTTCTTTTTTTCTTTTCTATTTTGCCTTCCTTCCTCTCTTCCTCTCTTTCTCCCTTCTCTTCCTTCTCTTCCTTCTCTTCCTTCTCTTCCTTCTCTTCCTTCTCTTCCTTCTCTTCCTTCTCTTCCTTCTCTTCCTTCTCTTCCTTCTCTTCCTTCTCTTCCTTCTCTTCCTTCTCTTCCTTCTCTTCCTTCTCTTCCTTCTCTTCCTTCTCTTCCTTCTCTTCCTTCTCTTCCTTCTCTTCCTTCTCTTCCTTCCTTCTCTTTCTTCTCTTTCTTTTGCTCTTTCTTCTTTCTCTCTCTCTCTTTCTTTCTTAGATTTTCTTAACTTAATACTTTTCCTTCTTAACTCTCTTTCTCTGAGTAGTGGCAGTAAGTTAAACTCTGAACAATCCTACCCAGCATGAAGTTAATGTTCATGGCCTGTATCATACCTGATAAAGTCTTCATATGTTAAAAACCCTGGTGTCATTTTGCTTCTCTGTTTTTTTTTTTCTTATCAGTTATCATGTTAAAGGTCTTACTATCATTTGAAAACACCACTCCTCCTTGAAGCCACTTGAAAAAAGTAGCATGAACCTCTGTGTTGAGAACCTGATTTGTATTTGCAAAAATTAATTAATTATGTAAGAATAAAATCTGTCATTTTCTCTACATCAGAGGCAAGCTGGCTGATATAGAGAAGTCATGTATCTTATCAAATAATGAATAAATACTACTGATATGTATGTGAGCACATGAACATAGGTAGCTATGGGTGAACCTCTTGTTGTTTCAAAGTGCAACTGTCAGCTCTATAGCTGTCTTTGTTTATATTGCTGCTAGCAGCTTAGTGAGAGCAATTTCTTAACTGTAGTATAATCTTCATTCTAAACTGAATAAAAATAAAGTGTGAAAAATAAATATCTCTCCTGACAAAAAAATATGAAATGTGCATATATTGTTCAGTCCTAAGACTGTGGGAGGCAGAGTCTATTGAGCTCTGTACAGCACCGTGACTGGTAACTGCTTTGCTTGGTGGACTGTTTTGATAGGTAGGCTTTTCCCTATTAAGTGCAGTAGTGTGAAAATGCTGATAATACTGAAGCACATAGCCTTTGATTTTGGCTTTTATTCAGCATGGCTAGCTGTACTATGTACTGAGGTCACTTTCTGTAGTGGGTTTAGTTTACTTTTTTTTGGATTTACTAGCTTTAATGTTGGGTATTCAAGCAGAAAAGATTTATCTAGTATTCTGTTAAACACTCCACCGGAGTTGGTTTTGGTTGGGACTTTTTTTTGGTGGTTCTGTGTTGGGGAAATGAGGAGGTTGCATTGTTTTGTGATGTTTTTAACTTAGCACCACTACAGCTAATGCAGCTCATGAGCAAAGTGGTTAAATAGTTCGTGTACCATTGATGACTACTGAGGTGTAAGCCCTGTGGTGAATGCACCATGGCCTGTGCTTCTAGTGTTTGCCTTTAATACAGTGTGCAACTCTGAAAAGCAGTGTTTTAGTCATGGCACTATAGGCAGTGTCAATTTAGCTCAGTACAAAGCTGTAGGTGGCTTGATATGGCTCACCACACAGACATTAACAGTATCATCTTTGCTCATCACAGAATTGCAAGTGATAGCACTTAAACTCCCTATAACATTGTGAATGATAGCATTCTTATCTTGTCCAGAAAGAAATGTGAAGAAAGGCATTCTGACTGAGCCTGTGATTTGAGCAAGTCAGGTAAGGAAAGAATATAGTCTCATCATCTGCAAATGGATGTGGATTCACTGAAATGTAGCATTGATTTTTTTAAAGTGATTAGAAAAGAACAATGGATCATAGATTCAGTAGATTTCAGAAGAAAAAGATGAGTATATTCACAGATATCTCCTGACATTAGCACCAGTGTATTTTAGCAGTTCTGAATCCCTCTCTGGAGACGCTGCTTTTCTCTAAACCCTGTGGAAACTACTATTAAATGAGGAGCTTAGTCTAGATCACTAAGGCATGTGGTGTGAATATTCTCTAACTTTCCAACTGTTGTTCGTGTGCCATTGAAGCACTAACCTGTTCAAAAAGTTAAAATCAGAAAACCTCTCACAAAGGATTGTGGAATGCAGAATATAGAACAATAAAAAGTAGAATGAAGTTATGCTGAATAGGTACAGAAATTACGAACAATTTGTGTTTCACATTTGCTAAACAGTTCTTAACACTTAATTGTGTTGGATTTATCACTTCAATACATTTAACATTCATGATAAAAGTTAAAGAAAAGATAGGTGAGTCCATGAGCCTAAGAATTAAGCTACACTGAAGATAGTAGAAAACATGATTTTAATTCTGATTTCTCAAATTCCTTTGCTTAAGTGAACACGTGAAGCATGGAAGTTGTTTTGCTCATTTGTCAGATGAGATATGACCACAACTGGCAGTGATACTGGTAGTATTCCTCCATCTTAAATTTACATTGCAAATGGCTAAATACTTTGCTTTTTAAGATTTTATTATGAATTCTAAGAATCACACACTTAGAGACATTAATATTCAAGGCCATATGCTAGGTAGCATAAACATGCTCCTATGTTCTTGATGTATTGATAGAGCAAGATTGTAAATGAAGTTTTAGATTAACAACATATTATTATGACAGCAGGCAAAGATTTGTTAATTAGTTCGCGATAAGTCTCTCATCTCTAATCTCAGAGCGTTAGATATTGATGGAATTAATAGATTAGCAGCTTCATCTTAATGGTATCAAACAGGACAAAATGCTAACAGGAATTGTTTTTAATGGGATTTATTGATTTACATGCATATGCTATTTCGTAATTTTTGTGCTTGACCTACACAATTGCTTTATATTTTAGTTCATAAGAAAATGCAGGGACGCCCTTGTCATATTAAGAAATAATCTGTTGTTTAAAAAGATTTCTACATTATGCAACTTTTAGGATTTGTCAGTATAACTGTTTCTGCATGTCCCTCACAAGCTACACCCCATTCTTCTAGCAGAAAGTCCATACTGGATCCATTCTTGCTTCAAAATGACATTAGAAAAAACAAATTTCAGAGACTATGTTGAAGTATTCAATTAATCACAAATTAATAAATAATCAAATAATAAATTAAATAATCAAATAATCAGAAATTGGTTGACCTGGACTTTTAAAACAAGCTAGATAATTTTGACCTGTAACTCCTGCAACTGACAAAAGTTTTAGTCAAATCAACTGCTCTAATCTCTGTATTCCCTCAACCA
This sequence comes from Chloroceryle aenea, assembly GCA_013399075.1. Lineage (NCBI taxonomy): Eukaryota > Metazoa > Chordata > Aves > Coraciiformes > Cerylidae > Chloroceryle > Chloroceryle aenea. Next base: position 595,373 of record VWZY01005872.1, on the reverse strand, counting down.
GACCCAAATAGCATCCCTGTAATTCACAAATGGAACCAGACAGTGATATTTTCCTCTTAGATGAAATAGAAGCAAGAGTATCCTTGTAGTTTCATGTATTGCCAACTATTCTTTGACCTTCATTTTGCAGGAATATGAATTCCAGTTCCCCTTCTTGCTCCTTGAAAAATAATAATGTAGAAAAAAAAAAATTGCATAAAGCCAAGCAATTGTTAAATAGATACCAGTCCTTCAGTGGAGTCTTTACGAGACCTTGGATGAGCTGAGTAACCTCATGAAATGGCTCACCCAGTTTCTATTGGTGATAGAGTGAATTGAGTCTTGTAAATCAAGTATGCTAGTTACAGTGGGTTTTTTTTTTCAAGATTAAATTAATCTATTTTATACAAGTGCTTTAGTGCAGATTTTTTTAAGCTCAATTTGTGACCATTCACTGCTCAAATCTAATTTTAATTCCCTATTGCTGATTTTTTTTAATTCTAAGTTACTTTTCCCACACATACTGTCAAAAGAGATTCAGCAAGTAAAACTAATAGCAGTACATTCACAGTGGCAGTAGGTTTTTTTTTTCTGTTAATTTTGTTGGATCATACATTACAAATAGTTAAAATAATACTAGCTTGCAATGATTTTTTCTTTAATTAAATTAAAGCCATAGAGTATGATTGGTGAGTAAGCCCTTTGGTACTTACCTGAATTCATAATAGATGCAAGTGTAAAAATACAAATAGATCATGTGAAAACATGGATTTTTCAAAACACTAAGTATATTCTCAGTTAATCATCTAACTACAAAATTCTAATTATCTCATCTGTGGAAATATAGAGGTTTCATTTCTAAAAGATATTTTGCAGATTCATTGTAAAGCTGTACCTCTACTATGTTTAACCGTAGACTGACAAACAAAACCAATCTATCTTCCAAACAGAAGCATTATTCAGAAATGATCCTGAAGTCTGTAAGATTTATTTTTATTTGCTTTCTAATTAAGATGAAGAACAATTAGAGGGTTGAGATTTAATTATTAAAAGCATTATTTTATAGTAAAAAGGATGTAGATCTGCTAAAGTATTTGCTGTTTCAGAAAATGTATACATATATTTGCTTTGCTGGTCCCTTCCAGCCTCAGCCATTCTATGAAGTTGTTAATTAGTACTGGAGCAGATAGAGACAGTCAGAGGCTTCAAAAATTCAATGTAGGTGCCAATTAAGTTGCGAAGAAGCAATAATCATATGCCAAAGTTGTTTTCCTTGAAAGAACGATACATGCAGTAGACCTGTTTGCCTGTGTTTTTTTCTTTCTTATACCTCAGGTCATCTTCTTTTTCTGGGCCATTCTCTGCTCTCAGAGAAGTCAGAAGGTGTTGGGCATTAAGTTTGCTAGTTAGAGAGGCATTACTTCTGCCAGGCAAAGTAAGAAAAACTTTTTTTCTTTTTGCTAGTTGACCTTTATATATGTGACAGATTTAAATGTAGCAGCTTTTTACCATTTCCTTCTCACTTACTCACTTCTCTGCTGTCTTCTTTTTTCATACATTTTCTTACCATCTCATTATTAGACAAAACATGCTTCCTAATGCTGCTGTATTAGCCATTCCATTAGTCTACTTATTTGACTTGTTGGCTTCAATGCTTGTGAAATAGCATGTACTGACAGGGAAGTAGAAAACTAAAAAGCTTAGTAATTCTACAGACAAATACTTTGTACTTATATATTTTCTAATGTATGCAGTGGTTATTTTTCCCTGTCTTGCTTTGGGGTCTCTAGGTGCTTAGCTTGAGAAAGCAGAAAGGAACCTTGTATTAATTCAGAAGTAACATTATGTGGAGTGCATTAACTGAGGTTTGCAACAGTTTGCTGTTGTAAAACAAAAAATCCTTTGGAGATTTGTTGGTACTAAATACAACAACAGAAATATCACCAGTAGCATGTTTTTTACATTCCCAGTGGAACCCAGAGGAACTCTGGCTGCTTTCCTTCCTCATTTACATTAATTTTCTACTTGTTCAGCAGAGTTCCAAAAGAAAAAAAAATCAGTTTACACAGGTATCTACATTTTTTTCGGCTTTTCCTGAAGAGATGGTAAAAATATATATTGATGCTTTGGACCTTTTTTAGCAAGGGGAACAGAAAGGGAAATAAATTCTATATCTGTAGATAAAGATTATTAATCACAGGATAGAAATATTTATAATTTACCCATTTTTTTTCTGTAGCTTATTTTATAAGGAAAAAAAGAAAGGTGCATTTCCATTTCCTCTGTATCTTTTAGATATACTTTCCATTAAAGATTTTTAGCTAGAATTTGTATGCTTATATGTCTATGTATTTGTGTGCATATAATTAAGTTTTTTTTTCTTGGGAGTTTTGTGATATATTTTGTGCATGTTTTTCAATTTCTATAAGTTTCAAATAAAATATTTTATCTCTCTGTTTCACACACATGTAAGAATTTCAAATAATACATGAAAATACGAACTGAGCTGTATCCCTTTTATTGGACCCATTGTACCTTCAGCAAGATAACTTTTGCAACACAAATAGTGTCACAAAGTTGACAGGAGTTATATAGATTTATGTGGTTGATTTAGTGTGATGTTGTGTTTCACATCCTTTGTAATGACATGATTGTCCATCAAAAAGAGATTAAAGTATTCGTGTTGTAACATTGTTATACAGTGTCATAACACCTTGGCATCATAATTTCTTGCTGCCAAACAAACACAGATGGTTTGGCCTTTAATGAATACATTATTCCTAGTCATAAGGACAGCTTGGGTTTTTACCCTCTACTTGAAAATTCCTAATTGTCCTTTAAAAAACTCACAATGCTAGTTTTAAAAGCTTTATTTGATAGTGCTCATACAAAAAGCAGAATATATTCTGGACTATAGTCAGATCATGGACTACAATGCCAAAGTACATTATAAAAATACTGCTAAAATGAATGTGCATGATTGTGCAAATAATTTTTTTTTTCCTCAGGAACCTAGATAAATAAATATGTTTGCTTTGAGTTCCACTTCTGTTTTCAGCTCTATGTTTTGTATAGTGCCAAGCACACTGTTACTGTCTGAAAAGAATTAGAATAGCACACAAGTATGATCATCTCTACCTCTTTAATAAGCAAAGGCTTGCTGAGAATAATAGTTTTTCACAATCTGTGACTAATGTTCAAGCATGGCTTAGTTACAAGCTGTCAAAGAGTCTATAGCTTTAAATAAGTCACAGAGCAATACTTATTCACACAAGATCACCATGCATTTCAGTATAAAGGGGAGATTAGCAGCTGCTGAAACCTTAAATATCACCAGGGATATTTAAGCTTTATATATCACCACAGCTATGAATACTTTTCAGCCCTTGTCTGTCTTGTGTAGATGTAAATGTGTTGTCTCAAGATATAAGGTTAGTGTAATGCCTGTTAATTAATGTCTTTGTTAATAAATTTACATTAAGCTTCTTGTAAGTGTGAAGAGCTGTAACATGAGTGCAGTCATTAAGGAAACAAGGAAAAAAGGAAGACAATCATTGGCTGGAATAGGTTCCATTTTTATATAGGCTTACCTAGTACGTCTTTTTATACTCTGTTATATTTTTTTTTTTTTTTAGAATAATTCAAATATTATTTTGCATTTACAATGTAGGGTAGCTGACATTCTGAAAACCTTTTTGTCCTTGCTCAGTGTATATTACCTTATTTTTTATTACATCATTTTCATTGATTTTGTGTTTATGATTCATTTCAAATCTAGTTAATCCTCAATCAAAATAAGTAGACTTCAGGTGAACAGTACTGGCATTTTATATGGAGGACTGGGTACTTGACATTGCTTTTGTAGCTGGGAGGGAGATATTTGGCTGAGATAGAGTAACACAGATGTTGGATTAATTAAATTAATTAAAGCAACGGTGGTTTTAGTGAAAATTGTCATAGTGGTTTGGGAATCTAAATCACTCTTGCTCAGGAACTACTTTAGCTCAGTGGAATAAAAATATTTCAGTATGGGTCTACTGTCTTTAAAATTTAATTAAATGAAGGGAAAATGTTCAGTATGTGTTACACAATGACTTAGAGAAAACTTACGTATGATACCTAATTTTGTCTTTTATGACTTAATTGGTCAATATAAGAGGTTATTACCGTATACATGACCTAGTAATGTACTTCCTTTTTTTTACATTATTACACTGTTGTTTTTTTAATTTTAATTCATCACTTGAACTATTAACATGTATATGTCCTCATGACACAGAGCATAAATTAGCTTGTGATGTGAATTGCTCTTCCTTTGGGGTTTGCTTTTACTTAATATTTAATATTTCATGCTATTTTGTTGGACTTGGCACTTGAGTCATTTCCTGTGTTACTGTACATTACCTTTTATGCAGCAGTACCCTTGAGGTCTTGTAATTTGAAGGCAAGGGGACTTTCTATGAAGATTTTGACCAATCTTTTAATAATTTACCATGTCAAAGATTCTCTAATGCCCTCTCAGGGACCATTTACTAAAAAGCAATTTGCTGTTTTGGAGATAAATTATATTTATTTTGACTTGTTGTACAGAGCAAAAGAACTGTAAATGGGCTTTTTTCAAGTCATCAGAGATTCTGTTGAATTCTGCTGACCTCAGTTTTTGCATTCTTAAAAGATGTATTTTTGTTCTTGTTAATAACAGCAAACACCTTGACATTTTAATACTGCAACTGTCTTTTTCTAAAGCCTATAGGTAAAAGGTGAACTATTGCAATTTGTTAGATTGTTTAGCATTTACAGATTTATTTGTCCCTCTGAAAGCCAGGTTACAGCTGTACAAAACTAACTGATGGGCTGCATGTGGTTAATGGCCAGTCCAGCTTTATGTTCTCTGCTTTGTTTGCCACATGGGACTTCTATTGTGCCACAGAGGAGAATGGCTTTTGTCTAGGCTAAATCTATAGATGTGGGAGGAAACCAGCTGGGAAATGTCTTGACATGCCTAATCCATTCCTTGCAGAAATGAGATGGTGATTTATCATCACACTTTTGCAACTGGGTGTCAACAGGGCATCACTTCCCTTCCCTGCCTTCCCCTGAGAAGTGTAGTACAAATCCTGTGAGTATAGCTGTATGAAGATTTTGACATGAAGGGTATGTTTTGGCTGGCTTGGATTAAGCCTCAGTAAGTAATGATGCTCTCTAAAGTGTCTTCCTCTTTCAAATCAGGGACAAGAACGACTGTAGTTATTACATTTCTAAAGTGTGTCAAGAGGCTGAAGTCAGGTGGGTGGGGTGAATCTAGATGGTAGGACCCAACTTGAGAGCAAAGCAAGACTGTTGCAGAAGATCCATTTGAAAAATTCTCTCTGCATTCACAAATAATAATAATGAAAAAAAAGTGTTTCTGTTGGTTTTAATTCCCTTTACAGCCCCCAATATTTACAGCTTGAAAATCAATTGGAGACTTACAAAACAAGGCTAGTCTATTCCATAGTATTGTGCTTCTTACCTCAATTTAAATTGATAAAAGATTTCATCAATGAATGAATAAAGTCTGGTAGATAGTTTACTTCCTTAGATATTTCTAATATACCTGACTTTTAGTATCAGTGTTTGCAGTATGTGCAAATATGTGTCTTTATGATTACAAATCGTCTCTTTCTTTCTTGGATGAAACATATTATGTAAAATATTTGTCATAAACTACTTGTATGCAAGTAGCTTTGTCTGTGATACAAAATGATTCATTTCTTACTCTACTTCACATGCCACTTTGCAGTTTATGGAATAACTTCGATACTGTCTAGATACTAGTATAAATTTGCATTCATATAATGCATTTCATGATGGAGGGTCCTAAATGTACTTAGAGACTCAGCATGCCTGTAAGAAAAGTTCTCAGAGGTATCTTAATTTGCTACTGAAATGTAATAGCTATTCATGTATACATGAAATTCCATTATCTAAGTACTCCTAATGCTCCTGTCTTTGCATTACAGCATACTCCACAAAATTTATGAAACTATACAATAAGAAGAGTGCAATTCTATTTAGTATCCTAGTTTCAGCTCATTTAACAAGCTAATTTAACCTTACTGGCTAAACTGTTTCAAAATCTGTTTTCTGACAAAAATTTGTAAAAAGAGAAGAGTATGGAGTCAAATCCTGCCTAGTCAGGTTTCTCCTGTTCTCCAGGCAGTGATTTCCATAAATGTTAATTGATAACAGCCTCCTACCAGGAGGCAGCCTAAAATCCTCTTGTCCATATGTAAAAAAAAGACAGTACAAATTCCAATTTCAATGGTGCTACACTGAATATCAGTACTTCAAAAAGTTTTGCAGGGATTTAGACAGAAAGTACACTCAGCCCTTTTTGTTTGTTAGTTTCAAGAAAATAATGATATTATCTATATTTGTATGAGAAGTGACGATTCTCTCCTTAGCCTCGACCCTTAAAGTGACACAGAGAGGAAATACATTTTATTAATACTACTGGTAACATAGATTTATATATGCAATACTTGACCAAGTCTCTGTTTATTCTTGTCTCTCTAAGAATTAAGAACTATTACGAGTTTCATCTTTTCAGTGAATAGTGATATGCATAAAAGCCAGAAAAATATATTCCTGCAACCATTCACTCTATCTACCTCAATCTATTTTTATAACTGGTATTTTAATTCTCAACTATGTCATGATTACTGTGACTTATCTCTTCAAAAATCAGGAATCATATTATGATATAAATAGACCTGAGGACTTAATGGATTTCAATTTAATTTTTCCCCATTTTCTTTTCCTCAGTTTATTCTTTTTCCACCTTGATAAACAGATGCTTCTATATTCATTGTATATCTAGATCTGTTGTGCCTTTCTGTTAGCTGTACAGCTGTCATTTCTCTTGCATTTATTTCCAAACATCAAGTTATTATTACAGTGCTATCTGTTTGGAAGACGTTAACAAATAATCAGAATGTTTAGAAAGAAACTGGGGAAAAAAAAAAGATGGCAAATATTATCTAGAAAGAGTGAAGGGAAGCATGAGATGCAGCTGCCATGCCTGAGCTGTAAGTCGCAATGCTAGAGGTAGGTACACGAAGGAGTGGTATCTTACGGAAGTACCTTATAGTCTAGGAGTGGTGCACTGCAAAAAATAAATTAAAAAAAAAAAACAAACAAATTGAGGAGACAGTTCTTAGGTATACTAGGTACTTCAGTCATATGAATAACATGAATATGTATTTTATGGATTTTTTTCCTGTGATTTTGGGCTCTAGCTGTTCTTAGACTTGACAATTTTTGGAAAGGATTTATACATGTAGAGACTGCCAATTTCAAACTGAGGTTCTGAACACTGAGAGACAAAAAAAAAAACCTTCTAGACTTTGCAGAGGTTAAAATTAGCATTATCAAGTAGACAATAAGGCACTAATTGTAATGAAAAGACAGATTTTTTTCCTCAGCTGGGATTTTAAATATGGAGCAATGATGATAAAGGCATGATTATTCCTGATGGAGGTGTTGTTTAAAGGGTATTTATAATTAGACAGAGATTTTTCCACTGCTTTGTCCTGTCCAATTTGTTCATTTTGATGGAATAATCAATAGTGATAGCCACAATAATTGGGAAAATTAGTAACAAGTAATATAACACAATATGCATGTCCTTCTTGTTATAACTGTCATTCAGGCATGGACTTGGCAGTGTGGCAGCACATATGTAGAGGCTGGAGATTCTGCAAACTGACAGCTGTTTAGATTTTAATCATTCTTCAGTTTCAAATGCATTCAGTGTAGCTGTGCAAACAGATGAGGAGGCAGGGAAGCTTCTACAAATGACAATGTCCCTGACAAGGGTAAGTATCTCACTGTGTACCCTTACCAGGAATATGAGCGTAACTTCTGTGAACGTAACTTTTGCTGTTTCTTCCAAGGTGTTACTTAGGGGCATGAAGATTTCACTTAACTGTAATCACTTGTACTGAGCCTTTCAAAGTGCAGAAGCTACAGATGAAAAAATATTTCAAATGAAAACCGCAAATATTTTTTCTCTTTCTTTGTGTGTTTTGTTCTACTTTACAGAAACAACTTTTGTTTTAATAAAGAGAATGTGAAAAGGGACCAATATGTTAAGAAAGGCTGAAGAATTTAAATTAGAAATATTTTTCCTCTTTCTAGTTTTTTGTACTTTTAGAAAAGGAATAAATGTTGTGGTGGTACTGAAGCAGAGAGGGAATTGTCTATGTTGGGAATCCCAGATGTGTGATAACACAAATAGACACATATACCTAATCTGTTAATCATCCCAATGCATAAAAAAATGACAGAAAGATCTATGAAGGTATCTCCATGTTATTCTTGTTATATAAATGAGCTTTTCTGGAGCCGTATATTTCAGCATCTATTAATTCACATTTGTAATCACCGCTTTGTTCCTAGCTCATCTAATCAGGGAATGACTTTTTATTTTCCAACAGCCAATGTAAAGGGAATTAATGGCTTGCACCAAGTACAATTTTTAGTATGTTTGCAAAACTATTAAGGCTTTAGTTTTTGTTACAAACTGTATCAAAACCCAGCAAATCTACTGGTTTCACTGTAAAAGTTATCCTGGCATTTGGGGAGATGACAGACTGGATAAAGAAGGAACCTATGACTAAAGACATATTTTTATAACTCTTGGCCTGCTCTCTCAAAGAAAAAGACACCAACATGGCATTAGATGACATGTTTTCTTAGTGTAGTGCACTATGAAAGTTCATGACTGGAATCACTACAAAGGCTGTAATTCAACAGCATGTATTAAAAAGTTATGGAAGCTGCAATCTGTGCAGGGATTTGTCTAGAAAAATCTTCAAAATCAAAGGCAAATTCCTGCCTGATGGGTAGCTTACCTCTTGGGAGTATTTCTAGTCATTAATTGGGAATTAAATTTTGTATGGAAGCCCTCAAGCTTTTTACATATTTGCTAAATTCCATCATAGAAGTGGTAACAGATAGATGACATGATTCTGCTGAGGAGCAGATTTTGGAAAGGAAATGCATTATGGAATAAAATATTTGTATACTTCAAAATAAATCTTGATGTAATAGCACTTAATGCTACCTAGTTAATTATATTATCAATTTACCATAAGTTTTTAACATAAAAACTAGTACTTCTGGTTTTATCTTCAAATGCCATTACTTGTATAACCATTTAGGTTTTATATACATCTACTCTTTACATCTCACAAAGGTCTAAGTTCTCCACTGCATATGGAATGAAGGAAGTAAAAAGTAGAGGGAACTTTTGCTTCTTTCTACCCATTGACACTGTTTAGACTTTCACAGAATGTCAATAAAAATTACCATCTAGATTTGTGGCCAGGCTGGCATATGTGTAAAAGTTATGAAGGAAAATAAGTCAGCTGAGATGTCGGTCAGAATCTGTTTAAGCTGTAATGATAAAGAGAATGAAAGAGTCTGTTTTAATTTTAATTAACACTACGGGGACAGAAGGCAAAATTCACATTAACATTCAGAGTAATCTTGAACATTCATTGTTTTCTGGCAATATTAGTCGGCATCCTATTTGAATCAGTCAATCTTAGAAAATTGTATTATGATATATTGGTTTGATCACTTCCCTAAATCTGTTTGGTATGCAGCCATCATTCAGTAAACTGCAGAACAAAAGCATCTAAATTACTTACTGGAGAAAAAAAATATATAAATAAAAAGGAGATAAGTTAGACCAATAATTTAAATTTCATGTCTGTATACAAATAAGAACTACAGAGTCATTGCTCAGTGATCTAATGTGTTTTTCCTTTCTTAATATTTCCAATAAGTCCTAAGAGTACCATGTATTCTTTAATCTGTCTTTGAATAGAAAGCATTTTCTATCATAGTAATTGGAATGTACGTGGAAATCTTTATGTTGAGAATCACCTTGAAAGCTGTGCTAATAAATTGTGCTAAAATATCATTAACAAATCATAAAACAGCACTTCTTCCCTTATATAACAGTTACCTGATATCTTAAAGGGTTAAAACCAGAAAATTAAAAGTTTGCAGAGCAAGCCAAATCACTTGCACAGCTAATTTGTTCTTGCTGAGTCCATTTCTGCATATTGATTTTTGATCTGGGCAATACATTGCAAGAAGTTGTATTTTTTTCAGATAAAAGCAGTTACTTTGCTTTATTTTATTTATTCCAGTGTGAACAGTGCATCTCTTCATACAATTGTGGTTTTTTTTTTAAATAGAAGAAGAAATGTGAAGTACTTCAGGGTTCATTTCATAGTAGTTTATGGGTACCCTATATATATCCCAGGTCAATCTGCCTACATTTCTGAATACTTAGACTCTGGGGTTCATATACTTTCTATTAGACTTTCATCTAGTGCCTAAGTTTGTGCCAGTAGATGTTCGATCAACAATCCACATTGTGAAATGGAGCAGCAAAATAACTTGCTCACATCACAGCACCATAAGGACTCCCCAGTGAAGTATTCCCTTGTCTGTGGATCCTCAGCTGGAAGAGTTCAGGACTTGCCTTGCAGATAAATACAATGCCAGCCTGACACAGAGCAGGAAAATTAAAGCTGTATTAATTAGAATTTTTATAACATAGACTAGAACTGAGCTTTTCTCTGGTCTCCCTCCTCAGAGCAATCCCTAGTGACTAAGCAAGAAAGTCTTTCCCTATCCTTCCTGAGATAATGGGTTATCTCATGGTAGTTGAAGCATCTTTAACAACAGAGATTGAAAAAGTTTCATCCTGAATGTTTTTGCCACACTATTTAGGGCCGTCCTGTCAGAAGTGATACATAGGAGTTCTTGCACTCCCGATGTACAAAAAGCAGTTTAAGTCTTTCCTAATGAATAAAAGACAGAAATACATTTTTTGCTTATTGTCTCATTTCACAAGACAAAGTTGATTCAGTAGACAGTTTGTGACTACATCCTGAGTCAGAGCCAGGTACCTGTATCCAGATGCACTGCTGAATCTTTTACACTGAGAATAAGGGTCCGTTTCTCTGTCTGGAATTTCTTATGCTAAAAGGTTTTGTGCTTTGTCAGATGGCTTTTATAGCTGCTTCTTTTCAGCCAGTATCTCTCCATTCTGTTCATAAAAAGTTCAAGGCATCAGCTTAAAAGCTAGTTTCCTTGCAGTTTTTACAGAAGTTTCTGGAAAATCTACAGTGCCATTTAGTCTAATAAACTATTACAATTATATTTTATTATTCTATTGTGCTTAACAACACAAAAGTCTTTATTTCAAAGAGACTCACCTTTATTGAGAGAGAAAATGATAATTTCAGTTCATAAACAATTAGAGGGATTTGTAATGAAAACTGTAGAACAGAATAAAAATTTAATTTAAAATGTACGAGACAGAGAATAACAGAATAGTAAATGAAACACTGTTAAAGCTTTGCAATGATCTGTGGGAGACAAATTTAATATATTTGATTTCAAGTTTCACAGAACTTGTCAAGTAGTCTGCTCAGTCGTATTCATTCTGAAATATCTCCATCTCATGCCCTAGTGTAAATAGGTGTAGCCAAAATATAAAGCCTTCATTGGGAGAAACTGTGGGATATCAACCACAAGATATTTATCCCATAGCCTGTCATCTGTGGTGCTTCCCTGAAGATGAGGTACCTTTGTTCTCAATCTTTAATCAATACAATGTATCAGAGAAACCTCATCTGCCTTGTCTACATACCCTGCATGTATCAATGGTCAACTTCTCCAATGAGAAGCCTAACCAACTAAAGTCATGATTATTATCAATGGCTATCTATAGGAGGTACATGGAGACAGCATAGTCTCTTACAGCTACAAGCTTTTGAGTATATTAAGAATTCTTTGGGAGTAAATGTTGCCCTTTAGTTACGACAGTAAGGGCAACATTGTGAGAGGTGCTGTGTAGCAGGCTTGCCACTTGCTATTTTGATTGGTGTTTTTCCTCAGAAGAAAAGTAATTGGAAACCTATGAACTGTCTTTATTAATTCTTAACACTACCTGTATTCATAATGATGGTAAAGAACCATAACATTCATTAATTTAGATAGGCAAACAGTATTCAGCAATATTTTCGAAATCCATGCCAAAATTGCAAAGCATTTAGTTAAACTGTCCATCACTGATTCAGACATCACCTACTGCTGACATCTAAAATTATCAAATTAAGAGAAACACCATGCTGAAGAAGAAAAAGAAAATAAAATCTGCCTTCCTCTTATGCTTACTCTTTTATTACTTTGGAGTACTGGTTCATATAAATGTTGTACTAAAAGAAAAAAAAATCATCCAGAAATGTATGGAATTAACTTTCATCTTGCAATCCTGAAAGTGAAGCTGGATTTGTAAGGACCTGTTGTCAATTATACAATTATAAAGCAAATGGGGAGAGAACAGACATACTGCATTGCTTCCGATTTTGAAGGTTATCCCCATAAAGAGTTGTCTAGATCAGCCTTATCAAAATGTCACTCTTCAGGATGCCAGTAATATATCATCTATCAGCACAGAATGTACATGATAGTATGCTGCCACTTCTTTACTGAGGCATTTCCAAACACAGGTGAGCACTACCTTATATCTATATCTTAAGTTGTGTCTCTGTGGATCCTTGTTGATGTGGAATTTAATATTGTTCCTGTTCAGAGAACAAGGCAAAGAAGATTATGCAGGAGATGGATGAGCATATTTCAAATAGCTTCCCTCTTGTTTTCTCTCACCAGGATAAGATGCATGAATGAATGTTTAGTAACAGCGGAAAGCAAAGTGATAGGAACACACTTTTTCACATAGGTCCACTATATTTCTCTTTGTAATAGTCCCTTTGTACTGTGCAGTGGGATGAGACTGTTCTTGTGGTTACATAAATAAAACAACAATATTTAATAATCACACTTCTACTCTGGAAAAGATGAAGTCTTTACATAGATTAGGTCTCATAGTTCATTAGTTTTGTTCTATCTTCTATCTGTTAAGTCTTTGGCAAGCTTTTTGTTAGCATCAGGTGAAAGATTTTCAAACCTGTAATATTCAAAGAGTCATGTTACTTGAAGAAAAAAACATTATATATAATCTATGTTATGAACTTGCTTTAGGATTTCTTGCAGGGAATGATCTAGTAAGACTGCAGGAATGAAGCACAACACAGGTTACTCTGACTTCCACTGACTGATTAGAATTTTTTTTTCACACACTGCACAAATGGCCATTTATTAATACAAAAACATGAAGCATATTTATTTCTGAGAGAGAATATGTTGCAACACATGAATATCTGTAGTGGATGTTCTCTACAAGACAAAATTCACTTCCACATCCTATTTGTTATGGAAATGGTATTGTGATTAAATATAATTAGTATTAAAATTCCTTTTTATATGTTAACTTGATAGGACACCTCCTGACTATCTGGTATGTGACTGCAGGTCAATGTTGAATGGACTATAAAGAGGACTGAGCCCTGTTGGCCCCTTGCAGGACCTGGAGGTTTTGTGCATAATGCTCTGTAAATGTCAGGAAGGAAATAAATTCTCTTCAATACATCAAAACTGCTGAAATGCTTCATGCCAACAGCATTGTCGAAAAACTGTGGGGAACTGGGGAAAACATACTTCCTAAACATTCAATATGAGAAGTTTTCTAGAAATGAAGTGAAAATCTAACACTATTTGAAAACAAAAGAAAATGGAACAAATTCTAACAATTTATCAGTTTTCAAATTGTGGAAGGGTACAAAAAGTCCAGAAACCACACCTGGTTTTGCCAAACTTGTGAGAATACATACTGTTCATGTTTTATAAGAGATTACTGCTGGTTTTAGCTTCAGCACAGCCTGCAATATGTAACTAATTATGCTCCATAGCTCTAAGAAACTCATTTCCCTAATGAATAGTGACAATAAAACTTTGTCCTTATAGCACTTTGCATGTGTACATGTAGAAAAGATTTATAAAATTCACTAATTGAGCCTCACAAACCTCAAGAGAACAAGTAAAGCAATAGTTTACTAATTTTTATGGGTGCTGCACACCCAAATAATGTGACTTCCAAAGGTCACATAAAGTCAGAGACACAGCTAGAAAGTGATCAGAAGATGTCCTTCTTTCCTAAAGGCCAATAGCATAGGAGTGCCCAACAAACACTGCTTTTCTGCAGCAGTTCAGATCAGTGCATGCCTGTATCCATTAAAATGTCATTAATCTATCTCTTGCTATAGTTTTCTTCCTCCTTTTTTGCTCTGCTTTGTATACTAAAATGGAAATAGTAACTTTATATTGGGTGTAATAATGTAGCCTTTGGTAGGGCAGTTAGAAGAAGTTTTAAATTCTTTAAATATTTGTTCAGTATGTATTTGTAGTGTTGTGACAGGATGTGTAGCTTATTAACTGTAAGAAGTAAATAAAGGAAGACTTTGTAAAGGAGAATTTTTGAATGTGCTATAGTAAGGCAGACTCTTTTAAGTAACAGGCATGTATGATACTGTAGTAAATGCTTCATATCCCATTCCTACTAGCAGGAAAATTTATATTTTATTATAGCTGATGTAACAATTTGGGGCATCTAGCACTGAACAATACTAATCAACTCCTAAAATCACTACATTACCAAATGTCTCAAGAAGTATTAAGTATGTCCATCACAAATTGACAAATTCTGTAACAGAAATCAATCTGCTTGTATTGATGAAACTGCAGAACAAATATTATCAGCCATTAACCTGATGGACTGGACCATGGCCAAACAATATTTAAGCTAAGGAAACAAGATGAACTGTGAAGAACTTTTCTGTATGAAAACAGAGAGATGGTGGGGGTGGAAAATCCCTCAGAAAAAGCATGGTTTTCAATTTGCTGGTTCTCAGTTATACCTATATTATGTATATAATTTCACCAGCATTCACTAAGATAGAGAAAAAAGGCAAACAAAAGCAATGGAAGGGTTCTGTTTGCTAAAGAGAGGTTCGTCTTAACAGAAGTGTCAGTTAAGAAATACAAACTTGATTTCAGAAGTGAAAAAATTACGCCCTGATATGAAAGAAAAGGCACATGCAACAGAATACCCTGAAATTCCAAGGAATGGTCAGACCTACACTGCCCCAAATTCCCAAGACTATAAGAAGACAATGAGAGGAAAATATAGATATCTACAGATGGCTATTATTGTTTTCTTTGGATGCCTATTTTTTGCTAAAGAAGGAACAAATAGTTTTCTCTACTATAGAAAGGTAAAGGTCTATTTTACATGACTAAACTTAAATCTTGTGTGCCAATAGGACTGAAAATGTGAGAACCAGATAGGTATGAGGCCTGTGAAAGGAATAATGGACAGACAGATTATAGCTTTTCCATGTTATCTAATGCAACCTGCTCAGTGTGGATAAATCATAATGGTCAAACTCAGTCTTTAATTCTTTTATTTTGGACTAATGGTATACCTAAACACACCCACATTGCAAATACTACCTTAGAGAGCTTTATCCAAGTTGTTGGAACTACACCAAGAGTTTTTCAGGAATTTGCATCAAATAGGTGTTCAGGGAAAAAAATAATAATCTACTGCTTTTAAGCACAGGCCAAATTCCTCATCTTTCTTGCACATTAAAAAAGTGTTAAATCACAAAGCCATCTTACCTGAAGTTAAGAGTTACTCATCTCAAGTATTATAGAAACAGGATCCTAAATTAGATATTGACCTTTTACCCCGATATTGAGAAGACAGGTTATTTAGTGATAGGAGGAAAATGAAAGCAATTTCCTGGTCTTAATCCCTCATTCATCCTTGTATATGAATACACTCTCATACAGAGAAAGGCAAACCAAAATTCTGTAAAGTGGCTACAAAGCAATTAATCTTGGAGTGAAAGGATGAAAACATGGACTAATTTACTTTGCTGAAGTAGGTTAGACATTTCCAAATCTGAAATGCTAACTAAAAGAAAGAGAAGGCAATTAGTCAGCTGCTGTCTGTTGGCATCACCTCATTTCTCCGCTCCGGCAAATTTATCTTGACAATTGTTCGTAAACCAGTCATAAATTACAAATAACTGGTATTACTTAGAAACCTTAATGTAGGGATTTTTGTCTGCAGTTAAATTTAAATCTTTGGTAAGATATCAAAATAAAAGTATTGTTTATATACAACAAGCCTCTTGAATTCTGGAGTCAAACAGGTTTTATAAAAATTTATGTAGCCTACTGTTCTAAGGCCTTGATTTGCCTTCTAAATCACAGGTGCACATTACCATTATCTTGTAACATCAGCTCCTTCTTTGCATGTGTTAGTGATTTGCATGTCCTCTAGATGATAGAACAGATACACCTGCATGCTGAAGGGCTGAATTAAATCATTAGTCAAGGTTTATGTCAGGCTACTTAGAGCCCCAGTGCAGCATTTGATTGTAAGCACCTTGTTCTTCTGTTGCTTCTGCACATCTATTGCTTGAGTTATTCTTTCTCTTTCAGCAGAACACCTTCCCTGGAGGAAAGCAGTCGTGCAGTTTGCTAAGTCACCATGAAGTCACAGCAGTCATAAATACCTTTAGAGAAATAAGGGTTTATTCAATAATAGAATCTTCTTCAGGAAATATACTTATCTTGGGGACTTCAGTGGGAAACTCTGATGATTTCTTACATTCAGTCATAGCCTACTGCTTCATTTGTGCAGGATAGTATGTACTTAGTATACAGCGACATTGATTCTGGTGAATCTTTGTAGTTAACACATCCATATTCCAAAGGGAGTCTTCAGATGAAATTATATAGAAGCAGGATGCTAATACAAGAATGCATGCCTCTCTCCATTGTCTAGAAAGGAAACAAAAGAGTCATGAGTGAAGACATGCTAAATCTAGAATTATGTCTGCAATAATATTATGAATAACACCTGGGAACCCATCCAGATGGTTGGAGTCCAAGTCAAGTGCTGATCCATGAAATCACCTGCCATACTAATCCCGCTCTTTGTAGAACATAAAGTGTTTATGTGTATTCCTTAAATTCCAATGAAAAAAATAACATTAATCCAGTAACTAAGCTTTGCATAAGCTTCTCTTGTTATTCATAGTGATCATTCCTGCTTAAAAAAGCATAACTGATTACAGAGCAGTTGTTGAATTAAAAAAAAAAAATCTAACACAAGAACCGAAAGGAAAAAGTTACCTTTCACTATATTTCTGTTGGGTTTTTGTGGCTTGTTATATAATATTATTATTATCAAGGCTTCAGATACGGTGTTTTATGTGATTAGAAAATACTGTATTCATCCGAATTACACGTATCAGTATCTTGTCCCTTAGCCCTTTCCTGTACTCATTTTTACTTTTCCAAATAAGAGCTTGGCCATCACATGAACTGCTCAGCACAAACTGAGTAATACCCATCCTCTTTCATTTCTTGCTCCTCCTCCTCTTCCTCTCAGTTATGGTGGTGCTGGAAAGCACAGGATGTTATCTTAACATTTTGAGACCTGGACTCTCTGCAAATGCCCAAGGTCATGGTCATGGGTTCAGCACTGGATTAAAATTAGTGCTAGTGGTCCTTTCAGATAAAAAGAACGTGCATACTGGCCTATGCACTATCACTAAAAACAGGAAAAATGAAGTAATTCTAAAGCTGGAAAAAACTTTTTAACATTAACTTAATTAAGGAGTGGTGAATTCAGACTGATGATTTAACTTAATGCATAGTATGGAAAGCCAGTCTCATGTACTGTGAAGTCTCATGTAATTTGAGAAATTCCCATTTAAAAGAAAGGTTATAACATACTTAAAGATAGAAAATCCTTGCAGACGACATACTTAAACACATTAAGTCTTTATGTTGTTAGTTAACCCAGAATATTATTTTTGAGGAATAAACAAGTATATTTTATTCAATGTTTATTACTTATGCATAAAACATAAATTGATAAATTATCCCATTATGTTTTCAAATCCAACAGAATGAAGTAAATAAGCAGAACTAATGTTTATCTGATCTTTCCTGAGTTACCAGAAACAGGTTGATTACATAGTGGGGTTGCTGAGGTTCCATGTATTCCACAAAATGTGCATATATATATGAGCGTATATATTTATACATATATATAACACAGAGAAATGTAGATACAGTAAACCACCAGAAAGTACTTCACCAGCAAATTAGAAAGAATTATAAATGTTACAATGTTTAACGTTACATTTATTACAGTGTAGAATACAGTTTAACTCATTTGGCATGTTTGGAAGGTAGAATTTCCTTGAGAAAATACTATTTAAAAAAAAACCCAAACACTTAAAGATGCCTCACCCCATATTTAGCACACCTGTGATGACATCATTACCATCATTGTATGCTGTACAAGGAAGAGACAATGACATGCAGTGCAAAGCTAGATGCCCTGAAAGATGGTTCTTGGAAATTTACTCCATGCAACTTGGCATATCTCACTAAATGTAACATGGAATATATATGTCTTATTTATATGAGTCACATGCAGAAGTTTCCAGCAGAAATGCAAGCCAAAGATACTTAAAATAACGGCTCGCATATGTGAATTTTTAGTCATAAAAGAATGTAGTGATTTCCGTAGGATTTCTGATTTCTGTTTGCTAATGGAAGGTATAATATGTTCTTGTGTCTCTCCTCTAAAATGTATTTCTAAAGAAATACATGTGGGATGGGACTGTTAGTTCACATTCCCATGGAGGTGAGGAATTCCTGATCCAGAAAAACTTCATCCATCTGACAAGAAGATAGCTAAATTTTGCTTTGCTTTTGAAGAATGCCTTTTGGAACAGGGTGTAAGAGTATATTAAATGTATGCATTTATCCTATGGTAATATAAAATAATCACAGTAAATGTGAGACTCCTCACAGTTACATGCTTACTCTATCAGTCACGGTTTAGCACAATAAAGAGTAATGCAAAGGAAACATCTATTCCATGGTGGGCAGGTTGTCTGCTCTTGTCACCTGTAGCACATCAAGCTGACATGTCCCAGAATTTTCAGATGATTTTACATATTTCAGTCCTGCAGTAGCAGTCTTGAAAAAAGGTCACAGATTAACATTTTCAGGATATTTTGATATAAAGATATACCAAAATCTTTAAACAGTTAAGCTTATTTCAGACATCACAAGTTTTTAAATACACATAAAATAGCATGGTTCAAGAACCTTTCTTGAATGTAACTGAGCTTCAGCTTCAGATATCTATTTTTACTTTGATGAATATGTAAAACTAATAGGTTTATTCATTTAATTTATATTTTTTCCTTCAGAATATAGAAGCTGTTAAGCCATCGTCATCTAACACTCACAGTACATTCACACTAGGAAGTGGTGGTCTTTTTGAGTATATTTATTTCTTTTAACTTATTTGGATGCCTGTAGGATTTATAATCTGAATCTTGCAGCTGGGTTACTATTTTTAATAGTCTAAAGTTATATCAAAGTAAGTATTTTTTCATCATACTCTTTATGTATAGGATTTCCATGAATTACCCAAGTGCATATTACAGCTACTTAAACTTCCCTCCAGAGGTTCAAGCATTGCTTTTAAGTGTGGGAAAGATTCAGAAAACATTTTATACATAAAAATTTCCCTTAAATCCACTCAGCCATATCTGTTTTATTGCTTTACCTTTATAGATGTGAAGTGAATGACACAAATATGATTTCATTTGCTCATGGAGGCCCTCAACAATCCCTCAAAGACATGGTTCATTTTTATTGAGTGTTGTTCCAAATAATAGGGAAGAGAAAGAGATATTATGAATATTATGTAAATTAATTGTCCCAGTTGTCAGACATGAGCAGCTCTCTTATAGTTATTTGATGGTATATCCTCTGGATTGTTGTCTTCTTGCCCTACTGTAAAGAATGCTATGGGGGCTGGTTTTATAACCTCATTTCTTCTTAAATCTTGGTTACTTGTGGAACAAGCTGATTATACCAGATAGACATGATGTTTTTACTAAATCTGTAGCCTTTCTGAATGCCAGGACTGTAGGAGAATAGAAAAAAATGGTTTTCTAATAATTTTGTCTTATGGCCATCATAAAAAAAACAGAGCTATGTTGTAATTTATGATAGTACATCTGCTGAGCTACAGCAGATTGGAAAATCTATCCTGCTAATGGTGTCCTAACCTAAAATTATTATGCATTCATTAAGTTGCAATAAATAGAAGAAGAGCTAATGCATTAAAGTTAATAGGGCTGCTGGAGATATTTACAGTTAGTAACAGTATGAATAGTGCTCAAATAGATATGAATCTCACTGGGAAATCCATTTCAGTATAAAGCTTGTAAAAAGTGGAATGTGAGAAAGCAATGGATTTGTACTCATGGCAGGCTGCTGAAAAAATGTGTCACTTGACAATGAACTCATTTTTTGGGTGCATCCATTACTTTTTAAAGCTATTTTCAGATATATAATTACAGTCTGTAATTACAGAGTATATTCCTCTTACTCCTCAGATGGTGTAATTTCCATCACTTTTGAAAAATCTAGCTAAATACCGTATGACTAATGACAAAGGAATATTTTGGTGATATGGAAAAAGTGGACCTGAAATGAAAGTCAGTAATGATGTCCATATTTTTGTAACAAAGCCATAGACTGCAATTGCTGTAATTAAAATGATAATAAAATATTCCCCCCAAATTATGTGTCATAAGACCTATTAAATGTTTGTTAGATTCTCTTTCATATGTATTATTGAATAAGCATTTTACATTAAACATCCTCATCAATCTAAACTAAAATTAATTTTCAGCTGTTTTGCAGGAAGTGTTCTCTAAGGACAAATAGCCCGTTAACTAATTCTTGCACATATCTTTTTGTCTAAACAGCCCTATGTATTAAGAAATTTCTGCTTGTATACATCTCAGTTTTGCTTCTGTGAATTATTGTCTCCCTCTCTAATAATTATTAACATTTCTATTGTATTTTCATTAGAAAACAATGTTTGATAAATAAAGGATGCACCTTTCCCCCACCTTTTCCATTCTTAAAATTGAAGTCCCTATATTTACAGTACTATATGTTTTCCTGAGCTTTTTCTAAAAGAAGTAAAAATTTGGGATTTAAGGCAAGCATTATCTTCTAATATACAAGTTTGAAGTATATCAGGTAATATGTGCAAAGTTAATGCCATGGTCCAGTATACTTAGATAACAGGCGAGAGGGGCTTTTTTGTGTGTCCTTTTTCTTATCACCCCATGGCAGCTTTCCTCTGCACTGCATCCTCTATCCTCACTTTCAGGTCTCTACTATTTGATGTCTCTACCTTTGTTTTAGTCAACCCAAACAAAGTTTTAGCCTGGCCAAGAGAAGTTCAGACAAAATCTGAGAGGTTCACAGGCCTTGCAAAGTATGACAACTGTAATATGCATTCATCACGTAATACACATAATATTGAAGTATACATACTGAAGTATGTATACATACTGAAGTATGTATACTTCAATACATAATACATAATACTGAAATTTCTTCATGTTATATTGTTATATTTTTACTTATAACTATATTTCATGTATGCAACATTGTCATTCTTTAGAGCCATCTTTTTTTTTTTTTTTCTTTTCCTTTAATTTAGGTGTCTTTGTATTTTGCAGCTGAAGCAGTGTGCTTTAGCCCCTGTGGCTTTTACCTGCATAGTTTCTGATGTCACGACCTACATTTATAATAGATATTTTGCAACACATGGATTTCCAATATCCAGCTAAAGTCCACATGTTCACTCAAACTGTAAATGAAAATATTGTTGTATTGCAGATAATTGTAGTGTACACTGCACAGGCTCATAAACATCAACAGAATGTACTGCAGTAATTTCTAAACATTATGTATCACAACATAATATCTTTCCTTTGTCCATGAACATCCATACTTTTCAGGAATTCATTTCTTTAGTGAATAATGTAAATTATTTTTGGCTCAACTGTGATCTTTCTTTTTTTTCCCTCCTTTAAAAAATCACAATCCCAAACCTGAAAACAAATAAATGACAACTTTTTTTTTTATGTGAAAGTTATCCATAGGAAACAGACATATTTAATGAGAAGCACTACCATCATGAAACTGTTTCAACAGTTTGCTGTCAAGCAGCCCAGGTACATAATTATCTTTCAAATTATTTCATTTATAATAAGCAAGGTACCTTTTAACTGTGCATTAGTCTTCCTTTAAATAGTTATTTAAATATCATATAAAGTACACTTAATATTATAATGTGGCTCATCCCTTTAACACTTTAGTTCTCTATGAAGCTCCTCTTTGAGAAACTAGAAACAAACTAGATTCATAGAAATCCCAAAATCTATCCCCTGACTAGAGGCTTCTAACTTTCCTTTCTTGTGTCGCTTCTATGTCACCTCAGTGTTCATAATTGCTCCCACCTTTTTTTTCTCTATGTTCTTTTGCTAATAAATAATATATGCATTTTCATTAAAAAAAAAAAAAGACAAGAGATCTTTCTGACTGAGTATAGTGACATGCTTTGACTACTGAAATTATAACCTATATCAGTAAGCAGCAGGAAGATTTGTTTCACAAACTTAACATAAGCATGTGACTAAAATCTATATAATTTCTATCTTTTCTGTTCCACTTGTGTGCAGAACATCATGATTAATATTAGTCTTTCTGTTAATTCAAACCTGCATTGAATCTATGTAGGCATTTTTTATTAATCTTTAAACTTTCACTGGTATGTAAGACCACACTTCCTTTCCTCCCTTATTGTTTTGTTCTATAAGAAACACCTGAAGCAAGTATTATAAATTCATTGAATCCTCAGGAGCCAGGCATATTTCAAATGAAATACCTGCATTGTCATGGTTTTCTGTAACTTCTTAGTTTTAATTCAAATACTTTCCCCTCTTTTGACCTGACCCAGAAAGTTCTAAAATTCCCATCATTTCAGGAAAACT
Organism: Chloroceryle aenea; assembly: GCA_013399075.1. NCBI lineage: Eukaryota > Metazoa > Chordata > Aves > Coraciiformes > Cerylidae > Chloroceryle > Chloroceryle aenea. The sequence continues at coordinate 572,457 of VWZY01005872.1, read as the reverse complement.
TCATCCAGTGGATACAGAGACATGGCAAGGCAGCAGATGTTTTGGAAGAAGCTGTCTGTATGCACATATGTGTGCATGTGCTATCAGTATTGAGAAGCTGAGAGGTTTAATACAGTAATGCTACAAGATTAACTTGTGACTCGACTGGCATGACAGACTTATGATAATTCTCATGGCAACAATGTTGACACAGATTTTTTTTTCATTAGAGATGCTGAGGGAGAAAAGAGAAGAAATGTTTCCCCACATGTGAAAGAAGCATGTTCATGTTCTCAAGTTTATAAAGTGTCCATGAAAATACATCTGTTGAAAGACTCTATCAATAATAAAACAGATATAGGAAAACATTTAGTCATGATGGCCTTTTATTAGAGTTATTCGATGATCTTCAGGGAACCCTTCCCTTCTGTACCATTTTATACCTACCAGAAAGCTTAATGAGGGGTTTCTGTGACTAGTCAGTAGAGCTGTTAGAAGCGAGAGTTTTAGTGTCAATGGAGAACATCATTTGATGAGAAACTTTTGTTATAGAAATTAAAATCTGTTAAACCTGTGAAATCTATACAGCAACTTTCTGAATTTTGTTTTGCAAGTTTCCAGAGAGGGATAGTGCAATCATGAGTTAAATTATGCTAAATCCCTTCTAACTTAGCTTTTCTTTTTTTCTTATTTTTCTTTAATTTTTATTTTTCTAACCATCTTCCTTTGATGTAACTTGATATGTTATTGACAAGAGGGCTCTATAAAAATTGTTGTACCCGTATAACATAAAGAAGTACAACATATGCATGCTAACAAACTCTTAATACAGAAATTATTTGCAGATAGTATCATTCTTTTTTGTGTCACTCTCTGGAAAGAAAAAATACAAGAGACCAACTGCTGAGATCAAATGAAGTTATTAAATGCAATTTATTACTGGTTTCATACATGCCATCACTTATAGAAACCTTGCTCTGCTTAGTTGTTCATTAATTCTTTACACAGCTATCTAAATGCCATCTGAAGAGATCTAACTATTTTATAGTTTCAGTGTACCTATTGCTAACAAAAGGTGCAAGACCCAGGGCTGTTCTGAAAATTCTTTAAGAATGATTCCACTCCACATCTGGCGAATTTAATATTTTTGATACAGAATTATTGTTATCTAGAATATTTACAGAGACATAAAAAAATGCATTAAAAAGTGCTTAGTAGAAATGTTATTCTGTTAATTAACAATGCAGTTAGAGTTATAACTTTTATGTCTTCTGAATGAAAAACCACTACCATCTAATCAACTGCTAAAAAAGGAAACAATTCTGAATGTAGTTAATTCTCAAGTCCAAAATTCAAATTAAAAAAATAAAAGGTTAGGTCAAATAAATGTGATTTTTCATCCTTGCTAAATGAAAGCAAAATCATAGTATTATTCTTTAGTAGTATTTTTAAGCATACTGTTAAAATCAAGTGGTCAAGCAGAAACAGAGTGCTTCTCCATAGTAGATGAATCTAAAACAAAACCATTCTAGCAATTAAAAAAAAGTTAATAAAGAGCAGGTCTTACTTATTCTTCTCCTTAATTAATAGAATGAATAATTTGCTTCCTCTTCTAATTTCACAGCTTATTGTTCAGAAATCAGACCTATTATATTAAATATGTTATAATTCACCTTCATCATGTAATTAAGCATTTGGCTTTATGAATTCAATTGTAATTACACATAAGAGAAAGCATAACTTCTGTGTAACTGCATCATGAACTCTACATATCTTGTTCATAGTTACTGTTAATGTATTGTAAAGAATGCTTAAGATATTAAAATAAAGATATCTTGAAGCATTCAATAAATGCATTATTTTTTCAAAATATATTGAAACCTGTATTATCTTCTTTATTTTATGTAGTAATCTTCATTATTTCCAGTTTGCCTTCTCTAAAATTTAAAGTAAATCTCTGTGTTTACATGTGCACTTCTGTATATGATATAGTTAAAAGGGTTGGGTTTTTTCCTGTCATTAAATATCATTTATGCTAAAGAAAAGGGAGTCAGGACCTTGCAGTCTTATACCACTTTAAAAGGAATGTGTGGGAAAAAAGTTTTGATTTAGAAAATAGAGGGAAATAAACTTGACACTTTTCTTTTCCACCATTTCATCATTGTTATTGTATTATTTTATGTGAAATTCAGTATCAAAAGCTATAACTAGGAAGGCACCCCCACCATACTTTCAAGAATGTTACTTCATGAACAACACATCACCTTCACTATTCAAATCACATGCTGGTTGTATTTGTGTAGGCTTATTTTTACTTTGTAAACTGGTTATACATTCAGATACTTTCAAAGATAGCAGGTTTTCTATAGACGTCACTAAAAGCAAAAGATTTAGATTTGAAATACGTGTAAAAATACAAATAAGAAAAGGAATCATAGGAAAGCTATCATACTTCAGAATATTTCTGGGGTTTTTTTTAATTTTTGCAGATATATACATCTGTTTTATCTTCATAGACTCAAAAACATTAAGTGAAAACTATTTTATTATTTACTGTTGCAAAGTTTATCTCATTTTATTTCTTATGGAGGATGCCTGGCATAATTTCTCACACACTAAGCAGTACAGACCTACCTGTATTCATGGGAAATTAGAAACTATTTATAAACTGGGCTATCCAGAACATATTTATACACACACATATATATAGCTAAATTAATTTCTAATATAACCTCCTTCTGCAACAAATAACTGCAAAACCCAGGCACAATTTAGGTTCAGTTTGACTCAAAGTATATACCACTGAGTATTACATAGTGAAGTTCTACAGAGTTTTTAGCAATAAAGCAAGGAATACAACTGCGAGAGAGGGATAAGTCATTAAGTCATTTAGTCTTGCAAACCTAAAGTGTGTGTTAATATTGGTTAAAATTCTAGGAGCACTTTCAAGGGATCGAATGCAAACCATTTTTTTGTTGTTGTTTATATATAGTAATGTGAATGGAATGCCTGTGTATTGTAAGATCTTTTTCACTGACTGAAGTTTTATGGCACAGTAATATATCAGACTATGTCTTTACTGTTTCTCACATAAAATTTTCAAACTGATTTTTCAAAGTAGTCAGCAAAATTTCACTAAAATAAAAACAGGCATTTTGTTAAGTGTCTGTATGTGACTTGCTGATGAGAGAATTCTTTTATTCAAATGTTAATTATCTAGCTTTAAATATCATTAATAATCTTTGAAAAAAAGAAACAAAAAAAAGAAACAAAAAAAAATTATCTGTCCACAAAACATTTATTCCTAAGTTATTGAGATGCTTCTGACAATCCTGTCCTTTAATATAAGCAAAGATGTACATGATAAAATTACCATGGCTGACCTTTCTAATAGAAACCAAAACCAAACATTTGCATGGAATGTTATAATTTACCTCATCAGTACAGTTGCTAATACTTTAATTAAAGGATTCATGCTCATACTGTGACTTTCTTTAAGTAAGACACTCTCAGGATCACTGAATGGCTGGAGCTAGAAGACACCATTGGAGGTCACCTTCTCCAATCCCTCTGCTACAGCAAGACCAACTTACAGGTTGTTGCCCAGGGCTATGTCCAGATAGTTTTGGAATATCTCTAGAGTTGGAGACTCCACCACCTCCCTGAACAACCTGTGCTGGTGCTCAGTCACCCTCACAGTAGAAAAATGCTTTTTGATGTTCAGAGACAACCTCTTGTGTTTCATCTTGTGCCCATTGCCTCTTGTCCTGTCACTGGGCAGCACTGAAGAAAGCCTAGATCCATCCTCTTTGCACCCACCCTGTAGATTCTTGATGATTCCCAGGTGGATGTCCCCCAGCATATGGGGCAATGATACCTTAACTGGAAGTCTACATTTTTTGGATCTTCTGAGCAATCAGTAAGAACACGCAGATAGATATTAAAACTCAATCCTAGAATAAACACATGTACACAGAATACTTTGCTGTTAAAGATCAAAGGAATCAGTATCTTGTGTAATGGAATTTACCAAAAGGCAGAAGATATATTTTACTGTGGTAGTAATATTAAAATTTGTACCCTGTTTCTACTGTGCATTTCTACTGTGCATTCTCAATTGCATCAAAGACCAGAAATAATATCCATTTCTAATAGATTGTCCAGTTTCTTCTTCTCTGAACAGTGCAACTTCCTGTTCAAAAAAATTAACAAATGTTTTTGCTGGAAAATCTATGGCAGTCCTTGAAGGAGTTGGAGTTGGATTTGATGATCCTTATGGATTCCTTCCAACCTGAGATATTCTATGACTCTGTGACAATATATTGTTAATATTAAAAGCTTAACAGAACTGGCATAGTCTATTCCCATTTGATTTGGATGGTCTGCTGCATTATATGTTGATGTACAACTGTCTCTAGAAGTTTCAGGTTCTGCCTTTTCCTCCTGGTGCCCAGTAAGCAGGTAGAAATCAAATGACAAGGTCTGAAATTCGATAGTTCTCCTTCACCCTTTCCCCAACATTATCTGTGCATAGCTCTTCGCCTGTTTTGTTTGTATTAGCTCACCTTGTAACCTAAAGCACTTAAGCAAGGAGATCCTGTAGACCTTCAGGAGATAGAGCTTGAGGAAGGCAAAAAAAATAAAGAGGTACTGGAAGCTGTGCTGTAATACTGGGAACCTATGCTGTAGTACTGAATATCATACTGTCACACTGTAAAGGGTTGCTAAATCCAACATGAGCATGGTCTGGTTGGTGAACTGGAGTAAAAGTGAGTCCAGTGGCTGCTGACTATGCGTATTACTTCTGTATTGTTTCCTTGGGACATGTACATACACACATGCAACTATTTTCTTATTCAGAAAATCTTTTAGTAACAAAGTTCTTGACTGATGTTCACATTACTAAAAGCTGAGTATTTTTATGTATAAGATATGACATCTACTAGTAAGTGCAAAGTATTCCTATGAATAATTTAAGCTAAACCATACCCGTCCAAGTAAATGAATGAAATACAATTTACAATGCCTTATTCTGACATTTCTTATTGTGTATGTTTACTTCATCTCTAGTTCAGAAGACTGACTAATCTGTGCTAGGCTTGCTGAGATTTGAGTGAACCATCATTCAGATGGTTCCAAAAGTTACTAATTTTACAGCTAGTAGCACATGTACCAATTAGAAAAATTAACATCATTTAAAGAAAATCTACATTTTTACATTAATGGTTGCATTTTGTTCAGGACTTTGGTTCTCTGAAGTTATTACCAGGTGTAACAATGAATTTTCTCTGAAAACACTCTCCATGTTCATTACTCATATGGCTTTAGAAGTAAAACAATATCTGAATACCCTTCAGTGTCTCTGTCAGCTACTAATGAGTTCACAGGCAGGAAAAATGAGGCAAGGAGTGAGTAGGTAAATTATCCAAATTACTGATAGTCTGTAGAGAAAGGTATTGAACCCAGACAACACTAGTTCTGAAAGTACCACCCTGTACTTTTGGCTTCTCTGTTACAGACTGGTGTTATCAGCAGTGCAGAGGGTTGGAAGATGCACTCATTATGGAAAAATAATTGTAGTGGATTAAAACTATTTAAAGTTTTCCTTATAGTGCCTTTCTGAAGTTATCTAATCCTTCGCGTTCATATCTTGTATAGTTCTGATCGTGGTGCAATTTCAGACTCCACTGTAAACTGAAAAGAAAATTATTGTGTAAAACCTCCTGAAATTCTCCTGAATGAGTATTTCCATATTTAAACAAAAAAATAGATTTCATAACATCAGTTTAAAGTAATGGTGATGGCAGACATTTTAAATCTCATTACTTGCTCTGTTTGAACATCATGGAATTTCTTTTTCTTCTTGATGGTTTATTTTTCCTTCTCATAAAATGTCCAGGAATTTTACTTTTATGATCTATTCACTGGGCTCACTGACTTACACAATCTCCATTCTGTCTCTCCTGTCACAGTAGAGTTTATGATCTATCTGTTTTTATATCCTAACTAAGTGGTCTCTTGCATAATCAGACTGGATTGGAGTTCACTAAATGTAATCATGCTTTGTGTATCTCAATTAATCTTGCAGACTGTGGCTAATCACATTCCCACCAGGCAGGCTCACATATCTCACCAAGCTGGATTATTAAAATCCATATTTCACGTTAACAGCCATGTGTGTGAGATTAGTTTCTAAGTAGTAATGCACCTGCCATAAATACCTCATATCTGGTATCTTCTGAAATAGTGCTGCTGTCAAAGATGAAAAAGCATGATGTGCATTCAAAACTAGTTTACATTTCTTTTTTATGGGCAAGTGATTTTTTTTTGTAGGTCCTTTTCTTTATTCTGATGTACCTGAAAATCAATAGAGCACAGAATGTAATAAAGACAGAACTTGGTAAATTATATCTTCTGGAAGAATTGATAGAAGAATATGATTATATTAACTTTGTTCATTTTTTATCGTTTTGAGCAAAAGCTTAAGTGAGAAAACCTGCATTAATTTGGGTTCTTACCATTAGTCATACATTAGGGGCTAAATTCCATTTTGGAGTGAAACTTTTTAAATCTGCAGTAACTTCAGTAGGCTTAGTTGTCCTAGAAATTGCCTTAGTATTGTCATTTCACTAATTACATTGCAGGATAAAACACTTTCTATCTGATCAGTAAACTACTAGCACAAGAGCCACACATTGAATCTTAGAGTTTCAAATCTCTCAAGTCTGTAAAGGCAACTGATTCTACACTTCCTGCCCTGTACTGTGAAAGGGCAGAATTTCTGTTTAACTCCCTGTAGCCCTCAACACAATTGCTGCACTAATGCCTGGGATTTTCAGTAAAGACCAAGCAGACCTTTTTCTCAGAACCTCACTTACAAGTTTTCTTTGGTTTAACGGATCATCAGAAGAGTTAAAAGCGTACAGCTGCAAGCAAATAGACTTCACACAGTATTGCTAAATGTAATGATGCTCTACCTAAAGTACAAGAGATTAGTTTGTTTATTATTTTCCTAATGCACTGCTCCTTAATCTATCTTCTCGCTCCCATGGGAGTGTGTCAAGGTGTATCTGCCTTCAGACAAGCAGCATTTGTCTCAGAGCTGTCTACTAGATACAGCTCTGGATGACTGATGTGATTGATGGGCACAGTCTCTGCCCTTTCATGACTTTCCAGGCTTTCTGTGGGGTGAATGCCTAAAAAGCCCCTTTGGTTCTCACATTTGTGACCGATGAAACTGCTTTTCTGGTGATTTACAGCCTGATTGCTCAATCCTTTCTAATAAGCAAAACCTGTGTTCTAGAGCAGCTACATTTCAGTGGAGTCTTTGTTGACCTTTTATCACTGTTGTGTGCTTCATGGAATTTCAGTGCTCAAAGGAGGTAGGGAGGCTGTGGAGAGAGAAAAAGACTAGATGCTCCAAGCATAATCTGGAGTATTTAAGGACCATATAATGAATTCATAACTTTATTAAAAAAAAAAAAAAAAAAAAAAGCTGCATAAATAGGTGTTTCAAATCATAATATTTATGGACAATTTTCCTTTAAATATCTTTCTTTCATTCAAATGTATGTACTGACTGACAGAAAATGTACTAGGAATGCTTTTACTTTCAGAGCTTCCAGTTGTCCTTCAGGTCTATCAGTTACTCAACAATTATGTTAAAATAAATTTGGTTTAAAGGTTTAAAATTACAGGAATATAAATGAGATTATTGCAAGATAGCAGAAAAATAAGTGCATGTTTAAAAATTTAGTGCCATTTGAAGATTATGTATATATTCAGCAACAATTTCAAGGAATATACAGAAATGATGGAGATAAAGAAAAATCTGTCGGGAAATCACAGTTGCTTATGCATTACATATGCCCTCGAAAAAAAAAAACAACAGCTAATTGTGCCATATATTGCAAATATAGCTGATAAAATCTTGTCATGTGTACATTGGTACATTGAATTCTGTATAACAGTAGTGGTCCTTTTTTCAATTACCCTAAAGATTATTTTATTTTTATATTATACATCCACCACAAACTAATGAAGATGTTTGGATTTATTGTTGCTTATCTTTTGCAAACCTTCGTATGAAATATATGCCATTATCAGTCACAAATTACTGCTAATGTTTCGAAGTGTATCACAGAAAGGCAAAATGCAAGACAAATCATACACCATGAAGTTAGGTGACTGCTGAACACCCTCTAGAGACACACAAATGAGAATAAGAAATATGCTGTAGGTCCTGAGGTCAAAAGCTTTACCTTACAAGTACATTAATCCTCTAGAGAAGAGCTGTTTTGAGAGTTTAATTTGTTTTAGGCACTAGAAATAAGCCAAACAAAAAACAGTAAAAGTCATACCACCTTATGCAGTCACTGAAATAAAATACCAGGGAGATAATATTGTGTGTTTATTAGTAAGGTAGCAGTGCTTGGGAGCCTGTTGTGCTGGGCATTTTACAAATTCTGAACAAATAACTCCTTCACGGAGTCACCCAAAAAACCCACAGTAAACAGAAGAGCAGACCAACTGCTAAATGAAATAGAATATGGTAACTACATAGGATCTTCAGATCTGGTCATAGAAAAGTGAATCCCCAAATTTGTAATAATATCCAGATTACTATGGAATATAGATTTGATGTCCATCCCAGACAGATAGACATTTATCCATACTATATCCATCAAATTATTATTTGATTACTTTTGGGTATGTAATACCTGAAATAATGCATGGTGATAATAAGAGATACCAGGTGTCTGATCGTGTCTGATCGTGTCTGATTTCAGACTGAATAGATCACAGAAGAGTAACTGACCACCCCTCAACTAGTTAGATGCATTTGGTGCTATTTGCACAAGCAGCTAGACTGATGTCATGACTAAAAACATTCTTAATCTTAAGTTTAACTGTCTTTAGTGACAGTATTTAATTGAACATAAAGATGATTTGGGTTTTTTTCAATATCTTCTGTCTGTTTGTTTACTGAGAGCTGACCATAGAAATCCTTTCGCTTGTTTGACACCACTCTACCTGTAAAGCATGATAAATAATGTTATTAGTATCAAATCAGTGTTAAGCACTGCTGGAAGCAGGAAAAAAAAAGCATTTTAAAGTTTAAGAATTTTAATTATTAAAGGTCTTTTGGTACATTGACTGCCTTAATTTGCATTAAAAATATGAAGACTTCTAGCACTTGCTTCAATTTATTGCATTCATTTGCTTCAAATTACATAGAAGGCAGCTTAACCAAACTAAGCAATCTGAAGAATAATTGTAATTCTAAATATGTACTATTTAATTGTCAAGCATGCAGAGTCGTACATAAGAGGGGATACTATTGCCTGTGGAAAATCTTTGAAATGAAAGGGATCAGTGCAAAGGCTGTTTCTTAAGCAGTAATTTATTTTTTTTACTCACAGTAGCTTCCACATGCCTTATAAACCACTTTCAGATAAATTTTTTACACTGGACATTCAAAATACGGATCATCTTGCTTCAGCTGGAGATAGAGGAAAGAAGATTTAGTGTAGTAAAGGATCCTGAAGGTTTGCAAAAGGCATGAGGGAGGAATTGTAGGTTTAGCCCTAGAACCACCTAACAGGGAGCTTGCAGACAGAATAAAGCAGTGCTAAATTTTGATCTTAAACTGTTCATTTCTGTGAAGTATATTATGTGAATGTGAGAAAACACAGATAATTTCAGAAATATAGAAATATAGAATTCCTTCAATAAGAAACTGAGCTACATGACAAAATTTTTGTATTTAACCAGGTATTGAAAAGAATCTTGACTCCTGCAATTCCATATGAATCCTGTTATCATTAAGTTCTCTTCTATTCTCTCCTCTACCTAAAGAATTCTCAGTTAATTAACTAGAAAAGTTTTGACCAGAACACCTGAGGGAACAAGTGCTGAGAATAATATGGGCCTCATGTTTAGGCTGTCTCACCAAATAGGATTAATTTCCAGAGCTGAATCTGAATCAGAAAGCCAGGAAATCTGAAACTATTAATTGTATTCACAGGTAGCTATGGCTTCTCTTTAACCTCAAAATACTACCTGCCTGAAAATTTTATTAAAGCATGCCACAATCTCTGTGTTTTCTTTACATCACCACATAATAAAAGGTAATGCAGCATTTTCTGTAATCATGTTATCTGTTGTCCTCTCTATGTCAGCCTGCTAGCCAATTACACTGTTTAAAAAGCTGAGTCCACAGAACACACACCTGCACCATTCCCGCTGATGTGCCATTTGTTCTTCTGTCCTGGGATTAAAATATCTAATGTTACATTGTTTTAATAAAAGCTGAGGTGACAAAGCATGCACCTGTATTTTTGTTCACTCCACCTGTTTGTTCTGGCACTGGTGTCTTTTCTCACTGCAGTAGCAAAACCCACGTGACCATCATTAGTGCAAGTACTGTCTGTTACTTATAGCTTTAAATGTTATGCTTTAATTAAGGAGAAAAAAGTTAACATTCAAAGGCGATAAATTCAGACAGATGTTTTTACAAGTTGTTGTATCATAAACAAGTTTATACTTGATCCTTCTCTTTCAGATCATGAAAGGATTGCTGATCTCAGTGAGGGTCAACTTTGGACTTGTCAACAGAAATAACAGACTGTATTAATAAAAAAATTAGAAAAAAAATCTAAAACCAAATCCCCCCAAAAGAACCCCATGTAAAGTAGAATAATTATTTTCTCCATTACTTTTAATTGACATAATGATTAAAAAAAAAAAAAGAAAAATGTTGGAATAACTGCTTAAGGAATGTCCTTGTGTAATTTCATAAATAGCTGTAATTGAATGTGAACAGTAAGTAGGTATGGTATTTATCTGGTTAAAAGCATGACCAATGCTGCAAACAATAGAGAGTTAAACATCATCACAGAATCACAGAATCAGTCCAGAAGGGATCTCAGGAGGTTTTCAGTCCAACATCCTGCTCACATCAGTGTTAGCTATAGGGTGATATAGCTGACACTGATTACTCAGGATATTTTATCCAGTCAGGTCTTGGCAACCTCTAAGAACAGAGACTGCACAGCATTTTTCTCATTATCAGTACAGTCTTGGGGATGAGGTGATAGAAAGCAGCCCTACAGAAAAGGACTTGGGGGTTCTGGTAGATGAGAAAGTGGACATGAGCCAATAATGTGCATTTGCAGCCCAAAAGGCCAATCTCATCCTGGGCTGCAGCAAAAGAAGTATGTCCAGGAGATTGAGAGAGGTGATTCTGCCACTCTGCTCTGGTGAGACATCACTTGCAGTACTGCACCCAGCTCTGGAGCCCACAACACGGGAAGGACATGGACCTGATGGAGCAGGTCCAGCGGAGGGCCACGAAAATGATAAGAGGGCTGGAGCGCCTCTGCTATGACAACAGGCTGAGAGAATTGGTATTGTTCAGCCTGGAGAAGTGAAGGCTCCAGGGAGACCTAACAGCCACCTTCTAGTACCTGAAGGGACTTACAAAAAGACTGGAGAGGGCCTGTTTACAAGGGCATGTAGTGATAGGATGAGGGGCAATGGTTTTAAACTGGAGAAAGGTAGATTTAGTTTGGATGTTAGGAAGAAGTTCTTTACAATGAGGCTAGTGGAACACTGGAACAGGTTGTCCAGGGATGTGGTGGAGGCCCCATCCCTGGAGACATTCAAGGTCAATCTTGATGAGGCTCTGAGCAACCCAATCCAGTCAAGGATGTCCCTGCTCACTGCAGGGGAGTTGGATAAGGTTACCTTTAGAGGTCACTGCTAACCCAAGGCATTCTATGATTCTATATTCTTTGGAAACATCCAAAAAGTGAGAACATATGTTTCTCTAAAATGGTCTAGTCTGATGGATACTACTAAAACATTTTTAATCTGATGGAGAGGCAACTTCATAACCATTTTCCTTTTATTGTCATGGATAAAAGTACATAATCAGAACTCCATAGACATCACCAGCAAGAAACCATTTATTAAATTAAACAGAACCTGATGCTAATTTATAAAGAAGGAAGAACTCAAAATAATTTTTAAAATCACATGATAAACACAATTTTAGCTTAGATACCAGTTTAAGCACAGTTTGTTTGTTTTTTAAAAGGGCAAAAGTCATGTTTTGTTTCTGATTTCAGAACTGGGTATATTATGTGAGTTTTATTTTACCCATCTTTAGGTTTCCACTTCTGGAGTAGTCAACTTTAGTTTGGCTAATAATCATGGGAAAGAAAGGCACTTTAAGAATAGAATCCATCCACTTTGGTGGAGGATTAATTATGCTCTTCAGTTGAGATATATTTGCTTTTCTTCACTCACTGTACAACATCTCTGAATGACTTGCATAATGTAGGCACATGCATTTGGTTGTGTGAATTCCATCCTATTACTTTTTACTATGAGAATGATGTGTTTTCAGTTCAGGGTTTTTTAATATTACAGGAGATGCACTGTTTGAAATGTAGTTTTCTGAATTCTGCTTATCTATAATTCCCACATTGCAGGTAACTTTTACACTTCCTCAACATTTACTTCCCCAAAAGTAAACAGAGATACGAAGATGCATTTGAGGACAGAATTTTGATCAAAGAAAATCCCTCTTTTGGAGTTCTTTAATGGGTTTAAAATTAAAATACCTAATTAACTAAGAGATTGTTTGGTTGATCAGCTAATTTTAGCTATCTACTTTCTGATCGTGACTGTAAGAAAATGTCATGGCATTTCATGTGATTCTTTTTTTTAATTCCTCTCTGAAATTTTTTCAAGGTGAAATCTGAGGATTTTGTATATTTCTCTGGTATACGTATAGGTAGGAAAAGGTTTACCAGTACCAGATCTACCATAATGGCATAGGAAATCCCAAACCTCCTATTTCTCTTCAGACTATGGTGTGCCAGCTTGTTACACTGTCACAGTAACAGAGCCTGGAACAAAAGACTAGATAAGTCTATAATTTGTTTTCTGAATATTATTGCTAAGATTTTACTTGTACATATGTATGGAAACTATTAACAGACTTTGCAAATAACAGCTTTGGAATTGAACGTTTTTGTTACCCGTTCACTTCATCATACCTATTAGCAAAAGTAAATGTGTTAAGCTGGGGGGATTTGCCATGTTTGGTATTTCTAAGTATTTTTGAACGTAATTATCCAGAGCTTATTGTTATTTTAAGGTGATTACTTTGAAGGTGAAACCTGCGACATACTTAAAAAATAGGAGGAAGACTGAAATTAAAAGGAAGAGTATTTTCAGCCTATACTAGGAGAAAAAAATACTTTTAGAAAAGTGGCAATATGCCAGCTTCAGTGATAATGGTTTGTAATTAACTTCAACAGCAGGCTGCACACCTGCTTCAGGAGGTCTAAAGGGTGTAAATCATTATTCCCTGAACTCCCAAGACTTTAATTTTCATTTTCCTATTTGTACCCCCAAACTCAGCACCACGGGGACAGATGGCTGAGCAAGACTATGGTTTACTGGAACAGAGTTTTACAGTTTCTTTGTGAAAAGAAGCCATCCCACTGTGGGACAAGGCCAGACTCTTACCATAGTGTTTTTTAGACTCTTACAATAATTTTGCTCATCATGTCTTTAAAGCTGTTGCAATGAAAGTAAGCATATTTCCACAACAAATCCAACTGCAAATCTTTGATATCTATGAAATATATGCAGTTGTTTAAAAAAAATTTAAAAACTCCACCTGTGATATAGATGGCACCCCAGGCACCTCATTAAGTGAAGTCTGTTTACTGTAAAGATTTGTGAAGCTAAAGTTGGAGAAATACTTATTTAAGATCTGCTATATTTACAGTTGAAATCAAATTATTGTATTTCATTCAATATTTAAACTGGTCTTAGCAAAGTCCAAAACAGTCTAGGTTGCATTGGTTTGTTTGTGATATTTGGTAGAAAGATTAAACATACATTTGCTCTCAATGTGGAAGACACTTTATTTGTTTATCTTTGGAGACTAATGGAGGTTAATAAATTTTCTTGTGAAAAAAATGAAGATTATCCCCATATTACAAATGACGAACCTGAAGCAGAGAGGGACTAATGTATCTAGAATTAACCATAAAGCATAGTCATTATTTCAGTATTCAGTCCTGATCATAGAGTGCATTTAAACACTTTTCAGCAGAAATGCTTGGTGCTGAAAATTGGAGAAAAAGCCAATGTTTTTATGGTAGCAGTGGGTAATTCTTAGGAAAAAGTTCCATAACACTTTGAGGCTTATTGCACTTTCAAGGTTTTACTTCCTCTAGTAAGTGATCTTGCAGTCTTTAATGCTGTTTCTTGTCAATACTCAGATAGTTATGATATTGAGCTAACGTCTTTCTCCCCCTGAAAAAAGAAAACTAAAGAAGGAAGAATTTGATGTAGGGCGAGTAATCAGAAAATTTGAAACAAATTTTACTTCTTACTGGTAGATCTGTGATATTTTTTTGCTTAGTTCTTGGATTAGTATTGGATTTACTCCTTTCTCAAGCTTTTCATGCAGTAGCCACTAAAAGTATGAATATCTGGCAGCAGAGTGGCCTGAGGTCTCCTTGAGGTCCCCAGATATTAAATAATTGAATATGGAGAAGTGCTTAAATATTTCGAAGACTATTTTTGCTGCTTCATATCTAAAATTGGTCTAGTAAGTTTCATCCATCTTGCTAAATGTCTAGAGTTTGAAGAACAAGATGTACATGCATAGGTTAGAAAGTGGTATGCTTGGCATTAAGACTCCTTTTTACTAAGCAGTCCAGGTTATTGTGTCTTTGTTAATCAGAAATGTTATTTCATGCATAATGTTAAGATCTTGACTGCAGCACACAGTGATGCTAATTTAATATGACATAGATACCTGAATTATTCAATAAAATATTTCATTATTCAATAAAAAATTATATTGAAAAATTGAAGCCTATCTATAAGGGTAATTTTAAAGAATAAACACCTTTTATACACACATACTTAAAATTACTTGTTTTAAATATAGAAGGATATTTATTGACTGAATAAAATGTTAGACGGTGGGTTATTGATGTCCGTAAGTACTGGTAATAGGCATCTGAATAAATATTTAATCATAGTTGTAGTCACTTTAACATTGTAAATAATTAGGATTACATTAGCCTGTCTCTTTTTGATCTTTATTCTTTCTTGTTTCTATAATTTATAGTAGGCAATTTAATAAAGATGCCTAAATTTCTCTATATTATTATTGAACATATGACCTTCACAGAAATATAAAATTTCTCATGTTATCTACTTGCTGTCAATTTTGAAAATTTTCCATTTATGCAAATTGGTTTGTACTTATTATTCAGATTATTCAGATTGCATAATGATGAGTTTTTCTTTCACCTAATACATGACATAATAAAGTAATACAAAACTTTCAGTTATGTAAGCAGGGGAAAGAGTCTCTTTAAAACAGATTTTAAAGTAGATTTTGAAAATTAAGGGAAACAAACCAACTTTAGCAAGTTCATAATCATAGTCTTTTTCCCTTCTTTTTCAAAAGAGTCAGGTGTTGTGCAACTCTAGTTTGCGCCTGCTGGAAGCAAAATGGTGGGAGGATTTAAGGAGCAAATCAAAGAAATATTTCAGTTATGATGTCTTTTTTTACTTCATTTTTTTATTTCATCATCATTGTACCTCTTTCTTAAATAGCACATTTGCCAATTCAGTAAGTAGGGTCTTTGAAATGGAATATATTAATATATGAGCTTTTTTTGCACTGGGGACAATCACCAACTCATAGTAAAATCCAAACAGAAAGAGTTGCAAATCCCTCCTGCTTTCTCACAATTACAGATATCCATATAATACATTTAAATTAGTACACTAAGCCTTCTTCCAGTATTTTTGTAATTAGAAATGGTTTTAAAATTTGAATATGAAGAAAACCTTTATATAACATTGGTGTTTTAGAATAATAATTTTTTTAAAAAACGTCTTTGTTCTAAAGTATAAAAAATGCTGAAATATTATCTTTGTACAGGTAGACTGGAACAGTTTTCAGTAGTGGATGGTCATTTTAGTTTACAAGGTATGTATTAATAATGAGGACTACTTTTGGGGAGCTGAAAGTGTAGAAATATGTAAAAGTTGAACAGTGAGATAGCAACAATGAAAACTTTCAAGTATATTTTCTATTTGTTTTGTATGATGTTCAGGACCTCAAGAGGACTTGTTCAATTAAGATCTTTGGTGGAAGTTATATGGGAAGTCAGGTCAGGGAGTGATCAAGATTTCCTTTGGTCCTAACATGTATAAAATGTGTACGATATTAAATTATACACAAATATTTTGATGATATAAGGGATTGGGGAGTGTCTGCAAATGTATAAACAGCAGTAGCATGCCATGGCCTATAAGCCTTTAAAAATATCTTTGATAGCATTTATCCTGGTTATTAGTTTCAAAACATTAAATATAGAATCAACCACAAATATATTTCACAAGACACTCGCAGGCAGTACAGGTGTGGTCTTCAGCAGCCTACCCAGCTGCAACCATAACATTTGCAGTGTAAAAGTTACCAGAAGAAGGAATTGTATTTTAAAACACATTGTTACACATAGAACCACTGTTTTTCCAAATTCCTATTATTCCAGACCTGATAATCTAGGTATGTCATCTATCTTCTGCCCCAGGGTATTTGTATTGTACTTTTTACTGTAGCACCCATAGAAGAAAGAATGTACAAGAAAGACACTGGAGTTTGGATAGTCAGCTAAATTTTCTATTCTCTATTTTCCTTTATGTCTGCTCCTTAGATACTAATCTCTCCAAGTAGTTTTTCTGATCTTCTGTGAGAAGTTAAAAAAGTAATTCACAGAGTTTTTACCTGGTGTTTCAGTGTATTTTCTTCATTGAGTATGTATATAGGCAGACTGGAGTGTATGTTTTAGGCTGGAGTTGAACTTGGATTATATGTCTTTCAAATGTAAATTGCTAATAGCAGTACAGCTAAAACAGAGAAAAGGGTTACAAAATAAAATACTTGAAAGTCACAAAAGCTAGAAGAAATGTATTTTCCCTTGGTGTAAAAAACCACCGTTGAGTACAACGGATTAGTGTCTATTTGTATTGTTAAAAAATTCAACCCATGATCCATTTATTATTTAATGTAATGCCTTATGATTTGCATCTATAAAATAATGAGCATTTTGGTCTAGGATAGTCTTTTCTATTAAACTTGACTCTAAATATGAGTGGTTTTTAAAATGAAACATATCAAATTTTATTCTGGACCAGCTCTATGATATATATATGAGATATACTAAGCTATAATCATATACAATATGATTAGAGTTAGGAGGTGCAATTTGTTATAATGCTAATTCAGATGGTGTTTGAAGGACTATTTCAGTGTAGGAGGGTCTCTAAAAAAGGACCAGATGGTTGGAAGCTCTGTTGGATTACCTCACAAAGACATATTTATATGTTTGTGTAAGATTAAAACTCAAAAACATATAATCAGTAGTATTCTTTATGTAAGACTAATATTTACTTATATTTTCATTTATCTATGCAGCTTAAACAAAATCACTTTAATACTAACTCGAGGTTTAAAATTATTTCTTTAAGACAGCATCGTTCAAATGCCTTCAGCTTATCTTTAGAGATGACAAAAATGGTGGCTGGAGATTTCTCTTTGCCCTGCAGATAACCTTATGAACCCATGAGGGTCAGAAACATGCTGGTGCGAATCAGCCCCTTTCAGAGCAGTGCCATAACCCAGCAGCTTATTACAAGCACTGCAGGCAGAAAAGAAATGCTATATTCAGAAAGGTCTGAAGAGGTTCAAAAGTTCACAGCATGTACGCATCTGTCCCACAAGGTGGAAGTCTATCCTCCAAAGGGAAGTTACAGTTTTAGTAAATGCTAGTTTGCTACCTACTAGGTATGGATTTAATAGAATTAAGCATTTCATAGGCATTTTAGCACAAGGCTAAATGCCTGACTTTGTCTAAAAACAAAACCAAGTGGTTTAGTTTGGTAATAGTTGTTAATTTAGCATTTCAAATGCATATCATACATTCAGTTTATGCTTTTCCAGAGTCTCATTCTCCATCTTCCCAACCACAGATGAGTTTTTTAAAGACAAGGGTAGTTTTTAAGTGGACTCTCAGCAGTCTTGATGTTCCCATTACCTCTTCCACTTCTTTAAATAACAAAATACAAATTGGAGCAAGACCTTTAACCAGTGATTTTGGAGTGCAAGGGAAAGTTCTCACTGTTAACTTTTAGAATCAGTCTTTCCTTTATGCTTAGTAAATATTTATATGAAAACTGAAAAGAATAGGGGCATGAATATCTATCTCCCACATTATAACTGAGTGCCAAATAGAGCTAAGCTTCTGTGTATTTGAAGATGATTTCACTTTCTGTTTATATCAGTATTTAAGTTGTTTCAGTAAAACATCTGTCCAAATTTATATATTTTTGCAGCTTTTATTCACTTTCATATTTTTAAAGAAAAGCAAACAAACAAAACCAAGCATAAACCCACAAAAAAAAAAGCAACAAACCAAACCCCAAGCAATAACCCCCCCCCCAAAAAAAAAAACAACTAACCAAAAACAAACAAACCAACCAACCAACCAGTAAAACCAATTGACATTTTAGTGGAAAGATGAGTAATATAATACAAAAATAAACCTTTTTCTTCTAGATGTAATCTGTTATATCCTTTCTTAGGAATATTTTCCACAGAAAAGTTGACCTCTTGAAACTCCCACCTGCTACAATTCATAACCTGTAAGGGAAAGTTTTACAATTTATTTACTTAAAAGTTCGTTGAGGGTTTGTTTGTTTGTTTGTTTGGGTTTTTTTTTAATCTTTTCAAGCCTTGGACTTTATTGCTGCAGCAAGTTCTTAACATTCTCTCTACAGCATCTAAAACTGGCTTGTAAGAACAGTCCAGAGGAAATGACAAACCATGTCCTGTCATCTATTGGGCTGTTTGGGATGTTGGTGTTACTGATAAACACATAACTTCTTAAACCATGAACAATCTGGATTACTACAGATAGAACTGAAAACCTACATCATAATTATAGAAGACATTCTTTGATTGCATTTGAACAGTAAAAAAACCCCACCTCTTCTCCTATTGATATAGCAAATGAAGCTAAAATAAACTGACATTAACACCATAAACATTTTAGGTATGCTATCCCTTTAGCAGAAAGAATTTCTCTATTAAAAATGGGTTGGCTTTCTATAGACTCCTTCAAAGTTATCCTGGACCTCAGTTTTTGTCTAGGATCAATGTAGTCTCTAAAATATACTAGTGCATATGCCAAAAACTCCAGCAAAATTAAGACTGGTTATTGGTTCTTCTAGAAGTCTGAGGTTGTCATTAGTGTCATGTGAGATTCTTCTTTGGGATTTGCCCATCTGATCAGAAATCCTTGACTCTTCTTTGACCATCTTCTTCTTCTACAATTGTAGAATGGTTTGGGTTGGAAGGTGTCCTTCATACTCATTTTACTCATATACACTGCCTTTTATCTTGAGGATTTCCTAAGCACTGTGAAGTGAAGTNGCAGCACTATCTGCTGAATCTCATGGTGATCTCAGCAACCAAGTAGGCTTTCCCTCCCCTTCTTTCCCTGTACTATTTCTTCTTCCTATTAATATTTTCTTTGTCCAAGACCTACAACCCTTTCCTTCCCAGTCTCCCACCCTGTTCTCTGTCTCCACACTCTACACTTGCTTTCTGGGATGTACAAGCCAATTAATTTCTTCCTTCCCTTTTCATTGCACAAAACTGATTCTCTCCTCACCCATGATGTGCCCTATGACCNGGAAAGTTTTACAATTTATTTACTTAAAAGTTCGTTGAGGGTTTGTTTGTTTGTTTGTTTGGGTTTTTTTTTAATCTTTTCAAGCCTTGGACTTTATTGCTGCAGCAAGTTCTTAACATTCTCTCTACAGCATCTAAAACTGGCTTGTAAGAACAGTCCAGAGGAAATGACAAACCATGTCCTGTCATCTATTGGGCTGTTTGGGATGTTGGTGTTACTGATAAACACATAACTTCTTAAACCATGAACAATCTGGATTACTACAGATAGAACTGAAAACCTACATCATAATTATAGAAGACATTCTTTGATTGCATTTGAACAGTAAAAAAACCCCACCTCTTCTCCTATTGATATAGCAAATGAAGCTAAAATAAACTGACATTAACACCATAAACATTTTAGGTATGCTATCCCTTTAGCAGAAAGAATTTCTCTATTAAAAATGGGTTGGCTTTCTATAGACTCCTTCAAAGTTATCCTGGACCTCAGTTTTTGTCTAGGATCAATGTAGTCTCTAAAATATACTAGTGCATATGCCAAAAACTCCAGCAAAATTAAGACTGGTTATTGGTTCTTCTAGAAGTCTGAGGTTGTCATTAGTGTCATGTGAGATTCTTCTTTGGGATTTGCCCATCTGATCAGAAATCCTTGACTCTTCTTTGACCATCTTCTTCTTCTACAATTGTAGAATGGTTTGGGTTGGAAGGTGTCCTTCATACTCATTTTACTCATATACACTGCCTTTTATCTTGAGGATTTCCTAAGCACTGTGAAGTGAAGTCTAGGCCCTATACCAAAATTCACCCATCCCCAAAATGTGTCTGCTTTTGAGAAGATACCTGCTTACTAGTGCATCACATATACACAGCAGCTGATCTGGGAGGAGAAAAGCCCATATGGAAGGATATTTTTCTGGTAACAAATCGGTTTTTATGCCAGACATGGTAATAAGTAGCTTTTCAATTAAAAGTAATTGCATCAAGGGGACCAAAATGCCCATTCTGCTGAGTTGTGGGGCACACAAGCAGAGGCCTGCCAGCAGATGTGGTGCTGCTGAGTCCTGACACCTCTCAGCTTCNAAACTGATTCTCTCCTCACCCATGATGTGCCCTATGACCACTGTGTTTCAGAGAGCAGCCAGCCCACTAGTCAACTCCTAGGCATAAAGGTCCTACTTTTTTTCCCAGCTCACCACAGAGAAGCTGAGGTCAGGATATGGTTACTCAAGAGATCTCCTCTAGCATTCATTCCTTGCTTTCACAGCAGCAAAGCCTGGAAAAGGTTTGCAGGGATGCCTTTAAACGTCATCTAGTTCCAACCCCTGCTATCACAGGGTTTCACAGATGGTGATTAGATGTAGAGAATGGAGATAGCTGGGAAAAAGTGAGGAGATGAAGAGTTTTATTCTACAGGCTCTACAGCAGTAATTTCCCAGAGATAGTAAAGATCATTGTTGGTCATTTGTGCTCACAATCTCAGTAGCCACATGGTAGCCATAATCACAGATTGGTGCAACTGTATGAATAACCTGATGCAGAAATCTTTGCAAAGAGACTTGCCTAAGAAAGTGATGTTAAATCCTACTACAGACATAGCAGAATACATAAGTAAGAGAACTTTCTTTTCCTCTGCAATCTCTATATGGAAGAATTGCTGTTGTCTTCTAAACAGACAGATATTTCTGGTTTGAGACCTTTGAACATTTACACAGCCCATAGGTAAATTTCAGAATTGTCACCATCGCTCTGTGTATTCAGATTTCAAAATCTTGCAAGCTCTCCCAAGCAAGCTTTTTACTCAAAGGTCAAAGCAATGTTTTAAATGACTAAGCACAAGAGAGTTGGTGTTATTTTTTTAGTCTGAACCATCTCTTTTCAGAGGTTAAGGTAATAGCCACAACTGATATTTGGTTTTGCTGTGTTAGTGACGGTTCATCAATAACATAATGGACAGTTCTGATTCTACAAAAAAAGAGAAAGTGTTTTGGCCAAGTACTATGTAGTGTACCTGCTGGCATAGAGCTTTATCCTTTTTAGAATTCTTCATCTCAGCTCTAGTTTTGATCTGGGTGCAATCTTTTCTGTATTATACTTTACTAGCTCCAGGAATATTATGTTGGTGACTGTGTATTTTATTCCTGTTTCTGTTGTCACCAGTGATAGCAAAATTACAAAAGGAACCAGACAGATTTTAATCCTTATTGCTACTGTCAGCAATATACTGTGATTCTTTCAACTTTTCTGCTTTCACTATGTCACTGATTTCCTTTGCCCCTTCAATATTCTATTCTATGCTACTACCTTGCCAGGAATAAAGCGATCATGAAGAGCAGAGGGAAGAGACACACCTGACACAATGAGTCATATTCATTTTCTTCTTAAGTCTATGTATCTTCCGTAACTTGAAATTTGACAGTTTCTCTCCTGTGTTTGTTTATTCTCTTTATTTTCCTGCTTCCAATGCTGTTTGGTGTCAGACATCTATGGGGAATATATGTGGATAAAAATTGAAACTGTACTGGAGTTTAAAATTCCACACTTTCTGCAGAGGATTTGCCTTCAGATGTGGTTCCACTGGCTAATAATAGGCATAAATGTAAGAAACTCTCCCATTTTAAAAAATTCCATTTTCAAACCTGAGAACTCTGGCAGAGCCAAGAATCATTTTCAATTTCAGAGGGCCTTCTTGCTTTTTCTATTGAAGAAATGATAGATTGAAAAAGTTGGGTAAAAGTAAATCTCATTAAAGAACACATGAAATGGATGAACCTTCTTGATCATGCTGCCAACATCAGCCCACAAACTTTATTCACATGAACTTTTTTCTTCCCAGAAGCTTACTGACAGAAGATAAAGAATGGAGAGATCCAGAATTAGCTGTTCTCAAAAGATTTTTGAAAGAAACAGTCCTTCCCTGCTGTTACTTCCTATAACTTTCATAAAATCAATTTGTATTCCATACTGACAGCTAAAAGCACAGAAATATCTGATCAACACAGATCCCATACAGAAGCAAGGATCAGAGCTTTTGGGAAGCCCATTCCTTCTTTGAGAGAGACTGGTTTTGCTAAATTGGAAGAAGGGAGAAAAAAAAGTTCAGTCTTGGGAACAATGAGAAGGCCATGTGATCTAAAAATTGTCTCATGCTATTTGTCTAATCAAGTTCACTCCCCTGGAGGAGATTATAAAAGGTGAGCTGTTGTCAGGTCACCCCTATAACCCTTGTACCCCAGATTGGGGTACAGAGGTTACAGTGAGCAAATAAATAATAATTTTTTTATGGTTTTGTTCATCCTCATGGAAGTCTGTAGGGAGTTAATCATAAGGACCTAGCTCTGCTCATTTATACACAAGGGATGTGAAATAGGTGCAAAAAGATACCAGACCAAAAGAATACTGTAATCCTTCCAGATGTGCCTTTATGGTATTTCCCTGTAGGATAGGAATGCCAGCAACTTAAACAGAGTTTAAGAATCAAATATTAAAATAGTAATTGCCAAAAATATGAACTTCCTTCAGACAAGTGTAAAATTTTGAAAGTATGCCTAGGAAGTGTCTTGCAGTGACATGGAAGACAGCGTATTCTTGACCTTCGAGTTAAAACCTTATTCTAAGAGAATTTGAAAAACTTTTAAATCTGAATACACAGAGCAATGGTGACAATTCCAAAATTTACCAATGGGCCTTGTAAATGTTCAAAAGTCTCAAAAGAGAAATCTGTCTGTTTATCAAACACTGTTCTAAATTACATGCATGCAAGAAGTATATAATAGAAACATGGGGTTTTCTTGCTTAAATTAGAAACATATAAACATAGAAATGTCTGGGTTGGAAGGCACCTCTAGAGGTCATCTAGTCCAACCCCCCTGCTGACAGCAGGGACATCCTCAACCAGAGCAGGTTGCTCAGAGCTTTGTCAAGCCCCACCTTGAATGTCTCCAGGGATGGGCCCTCAGCCATCTCCTGGGCAACCTGTTCCAGTGCTCCACCACTCTCGTGGTAAAGAACTTCCTCCTTATTTCTAATCTAAATCCACTCCTTTCTAATTTAAGACCATTACTCCTCGTCCTTTCACTACAGATCTTTGTAAACAGGCCCTCTCCAGTCTTTTTGTAAGCTCCCTTCAGGTACTGGAAAGTGGCTATTAGGTCTCCCCGGAGCCTTCTCTTCTCCAGGCTGAACAGTCAAGGGTGTTCCAGCCCCCTGATCATCTTCATTGCCCTCCTCTAGACCTGCTCGATTAGGTCCATGTCCTTCCTGTGCTGAGGGCTCCAGAGCTGGATGCGGTATTCCAGGTGAGGTGTCACCAGAGCAGAATAAAGTGGCAGAATCACCTCTCTCTCTCTTCTGGAAACACTTCTTTTGATGCAGCCCAGGATGCAATTGGCCTTCTGTGCTGCATGCACACCCTGGCTGCTCATGTCCAGCTTCTTGTCTATCAGCACCCCCAAGTCCTTTTCTGCAGGGCTGCTCTCTATCACCTCCTCCCTCAGCCTGTATTGATAGTGTAGATTGTTTTGGCCCAGGACCCTGGACTTGCTCTTGTTGAACCTCATGAAGTTCACCTGGGCCCACCTCTCCAGCTTGTCCAGGTCCCTCAGGATGACATTCCATCCCTCGGGTGTCTTGACAGCACCCNTGGAAGACAGCGTAGTTATTCTTGACCTTCGAGTTAAAACCTTATTCTAAGAGAATTTGAAAAACTTTTAAATCTGAATACACAGAGCAATGGTGACAATTCCAAAATTTACCAATGGGCCTTGTAAATGTTCAAAAGTCTCAAAAGAGAAATCTGTCTGTTTATCAAACACTGTTCTAAATTACATGCATGCAAGAAGTATATAATAGAAACATGGGGTTTTCTTGCTTAAATTAGAAACATATAAACATAGAAATGTCTGGGTTGGAAGGCACCTCTAGAGGTCAT
>VWZY01005872.1:498492-543468 GCA_013399075.1 Chloroceryle aenea | reverse complement strand
AAAGACAGTCTGCTTCCACTGGATACATAAACACACAGAATTTGGGATAATATGTAAGAATGTGTATCACAGGTAATGGAAAAACTGACATTATTCTAGGCTCTGAAAATTATTTCCATCAGTTTCTTTTTAATAAGTGGCTACTTTCTCTTAACTTTCAGTTTCTTCTATCAACATAGGATTGAACATAGACAAGTTCTTTGAATAGTGTAGTGTGCTTGTACCTTGATGAAATCTCTAGTTGGTGATGTAAGCCTGAAGCAGTAGCCTCCTTTTTCAAATGAACACAGTTTGCATTCATATACATGTACAATAATAACAGTATGTTTTTATTAAATCTGCATTTTAATGGTAAAGATCTTGTTACAACAACCTCATGCAATGCTACAGGCTACGGGAAGAGTGGCTGGAAAGATGCCAGGTAGAAAAGCACCTGGTGGTGTTGATCAGCAGCCACCTGAATATGAGCTAGCAGTGTGCCCAGGTGGCCAAGAAGGCCAATGGCATCCTGACCTATATCAGAAATAGTGGGGCCAGCAGGAGTAGGGAAGTGATTATGCCCCTGTGCTAAGCACCAGTGAGGCTGCACCTCAAAGTCTGTGTTCAGTTTTGGACTTCTCACTACAAGAAGGGAAGCAAGTGTGTTGCAGTGTGTCCAAAGAAGGGCAATGAAGTTAGTGAGTAGTCTAGAGAACAAGTCTTATGATGAGCAGATGAGGGAACTGGGGTTGTTTAACCTGGAGAAGAGGAGGCAGAGAGGAGAACTTACCACTCTCTACAACTAACTGAAAGGAGTNCAACCTCATGCAATGCTACAGGCTACGGGAAGAGTGGCTGGAAAGATGCCAGGTAGAAAAGCACCTGGTGGTGTTGATCAGCAGCCACCTGAATATGAGCTAGCAGTGTGCCCAGGTGGCCAAGAAGGCCAATGGCATCCTGACCTATATCAGAAATAGTGGGGCCAGCAGGAGTAGGGAAGTGATTATGCCCCTGTGCTAAGCACTAGTGAGGCTGCACCTCAAAGTCTGTGTTCAGTTTTGGACTTCTCACTACAAGAAGGGAAGCAAGTGTGTTGCAGTGTGTCCAAAGAAGGGCAATGAAGTTAGTGAGTAGTCTAGAGAACAAGTCTTATGATGAGCAGATGAGGGAACTGGGGTTGTTTAACCTGGAGAAGAGGAGGCAGAGAGGAGAACTTATCACTCTCAACAACTAACTGAAAGGAGTTGGTTGTCAGTCTCTTCCTTGTAACAAGCAATAGGACATGGCTTCTTGTTGTGCCCCAGGAGGTTTAGATTAGACATTAGGAAATATTTCTTCCCCAAAAGGGTTATCAAGCATTAGAACAGACTTCCCAGGGAAGTTGAGTCATGATCTCTGGAGGTATTTAAAAGATGTGTAGATGTGGCACTTAGGGACATGAATTAGTGGTGTACTTAGAAGTTCTAGGCTAACTGTTGCACTTGATGATGTTAAAGGTCTTTTCCAACCTAAAATATTGTATGATACTAAGATCATAGGTTGAAATAGGCTTCTCTTTATAATATATAAACCACAGGAGTCATAGTCCCATGCCATCCCACAGCAACTACACCACTCCATGGCATTTCCTTGCTGAGGCCCCATCTCCACAGGACTTGAGGCACACCTTGCTGGGAAGGGAGACTGTTGTCAGGGCCTTGAGGACCCTGCTAGAGTTGAGTCACCCTACTTGGTCCCTCTCCCCCACCAGCTTTCCCCTACGCTGCTCATGGACCAGGACCCCATTTCAGCCCACCCACTGTCCCACTGACACTATAGGACACCAGTAAGGAGTCAGTGCTGCTTCTGCTGGGGTATGAACCATTGTTACAAGGGGTCCTGTTTTATTGACAGGTAAAAGCAAGCAAGCAAGCAAAGAGACATAGCTAGCAAGGTTGATATGTATAAAACAGAGGAAAGAAGAAATGTGATGATCTTATGGGAAGATAATTCCTTGTTTAGAGGACATAGGAGACACAACTGATGTGGCTTTTGAAAGCAGCATCTAGTAGTTTTAAGATAGTACTGGCGCTTGTGTTTGAGCAGTAGCAGACAAACTGGTATTTTCTAGTTCAGGATGTGCTTCAAAACCTTTCTAAAAAAGGAGCAACACCCTAGATTATGTTTTTCTGGGTAAGTAGCTATTTGATACCTTAAAAAAACATAGGTTTACAAATATAAACACATTTCTATCACCAAGAAAATCAGTAAGTAGTTTCCTTCACATGCTGTTTATTAAGATGTTGACTGATCCAGTTTTCACGACGTTATTAATAATTTAATCAAGCATTTTATATTAACAAAGTCAATTACGAATTTCTCATTTGCTGTGGATTGATCTATTATTGTCCACCTAACACTGATATGCAGTGTTGTAGGAAGGAAGGGTTATAAATAAGGATTTATACCCATCTAATTACTTTAACTGATTAATGCTGAAATAGTTGGCCTTTGGAACTTGGTTCTCCCTTCACATTCAGAATTGACAGCTCACTCTGATGATCATCAGCAACAGGGAAAATAAGTTAATATTTCAATTAAAAGAATGCAGTGTAGCCTAATCTATAGATCTCACATTAGTAATGTTCCATACCTTCCTGTTAGAGAATACACAAAGATGTTTGAACAGAAAAATATTGTATGAAAAGTACATGAAGAAATAGGATAATGACATATATCTAAAACCTGAGAAACAAAAACTACCTAGGCATTTTAGGAAACCTCTTCATGTACATCTAGAAATTACACCCAGTAAGTAGTATCACTTCTTCAGGCCAAAGATCGCATGATATGTAGAATCAGATAATTTCTACTTTCTCTTTATTGGTTGGCATAAGAGTAGTGATGTCCTCAGCTATCCACACCGTCTTTCCTAAGTGTTATTTTTCAAATAAAGCTGACCTAAAACTCCTTTTTATTAGACAAACAGGCAGAAAAATTCCAAACATTGGCAGTGTCAGACACATCTCTTTTCTTAAAGAATGCACAAACCAGAATTAATAAATATCGATCTAGATGTAAAACAAAATGATAAAATTCTGTTGATATTATTTGGAGTTAAATTTTCCTTCATTAAGTTAAAGAAAAGAGTTTTCAAATGAGTTTCCTTTTTTTTTTTTACATCTGAAAAGCACTTTTCATTACAGACCCAGTGAATTTCAAAAAGGTGCAAAGCACTTATAAACATAATCACTGTGATTGAAGCTTATGCTATGGCAGAAGCCTATCCTAACTAGTTGTAATATCCTAACTAGTTGTAATTTGTATATTATATTTCCATGTTTTGAACCACAAAGTGTTTTGATAGAAAAGAATACGGCAATAATCTGAAAACACTTTTCTCAGTTTAAAATTACTTTGGATGAATGTTCCAAAAGTATGTATGAATGTATTGGAATTTATTATTACTTTTATTATTTTTGTTACTGCAGTTATAAGTGTTCTGTAGCTGAAAGCATTCTACTTTAAAGTATATTTTCCTTGATCTGGTGGATGGCACATGTTAGTTGCAAAGTGGGAATAATTGATCATATATTGAGTCATCTATTTGCTGCATTCTGAGTATGAAGTGGAAGAAAGATGGTAAACAGTTTGTTTTTTTCAGTAGGAAGGGAAATGACTAACTCTACAAAAGAATCTTTATATTATTCAAAATAATTCCTTATTGAAATTCATGACATTCATTTTAACTCTAACAGAATAATATTCCAAATATACTGATTCATTTGCTAATAGCTGCTGAAAATATTCTTACTATCTTTCAGTCACTGCTTTAAATCTTCAAATCTCTTTCAAAGGAAAACAAAATATAGTCTTAATTATTTTTATTTGTTTTAGCCATACCTGTCCATAGTATTTTCTCTTCTCAAATTTGCTGCTTTTTATGACCAGATTTCTAAAATAAAAGCAAATTCTATAAAGTGAGAAGCTATTTTGGATTTTCAGATTAAATTACTGGATATCTTCCTTGAACACAGGACTAATGAAAGGTTAAATGGCACAATTTCTGGATTGAAAATTTTTCATTTTTGACAACGTCCTGGCAATTTTATTTTTTTTTCCCCCAAGCAAAGACCATCTTGAATAAATGAATTTTCTCTCTTTCTCATACTATTAAATATGTGGTGAAATAGGTTAATGCAGACCATCAGAATATTTTCCTTGAGAACTTCTGGCTTCTAAATCATCCCACACTGCTGCTTTAAAACACAGTTCAAATCTTGATCTTCACTCCTCCACAAACATGATTTTTTTGAGCAGATAATACACAAATGCAACTTGACTAATTTATGGTGAGAGGACTAAGACAATGAACATCTGAACAAGTTACATTTCAGCTACTCACCTTAGTTTCCTTTTAAAGTATGTGGCAAAAAAGTAGACATTTACTAAGTACATCCCTCACATCACATCACATCAATCACATGTTTGTCTTCCCACTATCTGTAAAGCAAACAGCGTCACTAGGCCACATGTAGACATTCAGAATTTTGATGTTTAAAATTAGGTTACCAGTGAAGATTTCAGTCTTTTTGTTTGAATTGATTTGGTTCTGATGATTGTCTGAACATGTTGTTTCACTGTCTGTTGTTGTAACTGAGATATGCTAGTATCTTTAAAAATTATATCTCTGGCATGCAAATTAAACCACACACAGTGGGAAGTGTGCAGAGCAGGATCAAATGCACTAATCAGTTTTCAAGAAAATCTGCTGGTTCCACTTTTTTCTTTAATTTGTTCTGATGGTTTGGATTTTTTTGTTAATCTTATTTCACCAGTGAAACATAATTTATTGATATTTTGCTGTGTTACAGTAGTAAACTGAGTTCTATAGGAAGGATGTGGACCTGATGGAGCAGCTAGAGGAAGGCAATGAAGATGATCAGGGGGCTGGAACACCTCTCCTATGAGGACAGGTTGAGGGAGCTGGGATTGTTCAGCCTGGAGAAGAGAAAGCTCCAGGGAGACCTAATAGCCACTTTCCAGTACCTGAAGGGAGCTTACAAAAAGACTGGAGAGGGCCTGTTTACAAAGGTCTGTAGTGAAAGGATGAGGGGTAATGGTCTTAAATTAGAAAGGAGTGGATTTAGATTAGAAATAAGGAGGAAGTTCTTTACCATGAGAGTAGTGGAGCACTGGAACAGGTTGCCCAGGGAGGTGGTTGAGTCCCCATCTCTGGAGACATTCAAGGTGGGGCTTGATGAAGCTCTGAGCAACCTGCTCTGGTTGAGGATGTCCCTGCTGTCAGCAGGGGAGTTGGACTAGATGACCTCTAGAGGTGCCTTCCAACCCAGACATTTCTATGTTTATATGTTTCTATATGGATGGACACGTTATCAACACAGTTCCCTACTATTCTTCCATCTTTCAGATTGTTGCCAAGCTGTATGTCATCAAGCAGCCTAAAAGGAAATTGATATGCATGAACAGAACAAGACAAAAAAATATATTACTGTTTAAAAAATGGAAGAGAAGCATTGATACAATCTGGTTTACAGACTGAAGGCACATGTTTTCTTAAGTTTAGAAGGCTGAACACTTCCACTGAAACATGTAATTAAAAGTTGCAGTGGAAAAAATGGGTTAGCATTCTTAGTGACATTTGATTAAACAGTTTTGCTATCTAGAAAAATATACAAATGAAGGTCACATTTGCAAGTATTACAAGATACATTTTAATTACATAGTTGAGAAATGTCAATGAATTAGTAACTGACCAGAAGTCATTTCAGAAACAAAAAGGGAATGAAGGAAAACAGAACATCACCCCAGGAGTCAGAATCCATCACTCTCCATAGATTTCAAACACTACAAAGACATTTTTCAAAATTCTGGGGATGGATCAGGTGGATTTCACTTGCCATCTTTCTTGAAGATAGAATGTATTTTGGTCAAATTACATAGTACCATTGTTGGCACATGTTGTGTCTATTTAAAAAAAATCTGACAGACAAGATATAACAAATGTGATTTTTATTTGTACCTAAGGGACATGTATAAGCATATGCCATCCCGTGGGGAAAGATCCTCTGTCTACTCAGTGAGTTCAGTTCTCCCATGACACACATGAAATCAAGTAGAATCTAACTTGCAATAGCTATTACAAATTATAGGTGTAAACTTCTTTCAAATGTTCTTGAAATACACAATTTTGTGGTTTTTTTTCTAAAAGAAAAAACCTCAGTAATCAGTAGAAGACAGTTTCTGTATCTCCTGTGGTGCTGTTTTAACTCATGGTGAATCTGACCACAGAAAGGCTGAAGGGCAGCGTGTGCTGGAAGTAATAAAAGATACATTAATAGTTTAATAAGTTGACAGAGATTCATTAAAAAGTTACCTAAGCTAATTCAAATCATGGTTTGCTGTTGGAAATCACATTTAACAAAATGTGCACTTGGAATTAAAAAAAAATGTAGTCTATACTGAGACTGTCATACTGTTGTTAAAATTACTATAAATCTGGTAGTTCTAGTGCAAAGAACTACGAAGGCTTATCCAAGCTGCTGATTTTATTTTGTCTGGTTTCTAGTTGCTTAATATCTTTACCATTCGGGCCTATATATTCCTTATCTTGTCTACTTGCAGATGAAAAATTTTTCATGTTTCATCCCAAATACTTAAGTTTATTTCCAAGAATGAGTTTAGGAAAAATACAATTTCATTGTCATGATCAAGTGTAGCAGAGTTTTGAGGGCTACCCATAGGTCTTTTTGGAATTTCTCAAGGATTTTAAGGATATACTGGTAAAGCTAAAAACCACATTAGAGAGTAACACCTACTATCCAGCAGTTTAACTGTGTACTTAAATAATGGAAAGCAAATTTATTCTCCAAAGTCTTAGAAGTCTAATCCAAACCAATTTAAAGGATTTTTTTTTTAAATAGTACTCCAATAAAAAGTATATTTTAATTAAGCCACTACAACTAGGCAGTTCAGAAGTCCATACCTTTGAAGGTGAATGTTCAGATTAGGAAGTAGCTTTTTATTTTTTTCAGGTAAGCATGATTTCTGCTCTAGTTGTCAGTAATGATCACAAGCTACAGACTTTCAGTAAACAAAACAAGAAATATTTCCTTATGTATAATTTATTAGCCATTTCCATTTATGTCTTACAAGATAAACTTTACTCAGAAACAGCATCCCCATGAGCATGACAGAACAACCAGTCAGGGTGAAAATTCACACTGGTCATTAATCCCAGCCAAACAAATCAAGTTATACCATGAAAGGTCAGAAACCAGCTTACGTAATACTGCCATTAATGCAGGATCTTTTCACCACGTAGAGTGACTTTTTTATCCTTTCCTTCTCTTTCGTCCCATAGTACTTCATATTCATGATACCTGAGATCATGCTGATTCTTTTGCTATTTCAAGCCCGGGATTTACCACTGCAGAATAAGTTTTCCTCATTCACCTAGATAATAGAGAATTTTAACATATTTTTTTCTTTTTAAGTGGGAAAAGAATTACAGTCTGCTTGCCTTGATGAAGCAGCACAAATCATGTTCATTTCATCAAGCTGCTACGCATACTATTTCATCAAACAGAAGTTGTCAAAACTATTTCAGGGTTGTTGAATCCTATTTACTGAAGTAGCTTACTGTGCTACATATGCAAAAAAACAGGAAAGTCATAGCCTAAGAATGAGACATATAACCTTAGCAAAAAATGCCCTTTCATTCAAACCTTTGTAATAAGGAAGGCTGCACGCCACTGGAAATTTCAGTATGTCTTCTGTTCAATTTTGTCTAGCAACATGATATATTGATAAAACGTAGGCAGCATGGAGTAAGTCTCACTATTCTGCTGGCTCCTGCATGTCCTCAAATGTTCCTCCCCTACAGATGGATTTCTCTGCATGGAAGCTCTTCTAGGCACTCACCCTAAAGATACAAAGTCTGATCCCAGACTACTTTAGTTCAGGAGTACTTGTTAGCTCAAGCCTACTTGGAACTGTACTATGCCTCATCTATCTAGTTGGCATGCTCTTTCATTTAATAAAAAGTACAAACAAAAATATCTCAAAGCACAGTTTTGGAAGGAGAAATGGTTATTTTGCTCTCCTATGTGTGTTTAATCTGCATTTCAGCCTGGTAGTAAATGAAGTGTAATGGAGGATAAAATTTTTATGTACCCATGGAAGAATATTTCTCTGCTGTAAGTGAGATCATTTGAGAGATTTTTATGGAAGCAGGTGGAGATGTCAGAGAATGAGACACACTAAGGAGGAGACCCACATGGTAGACTCAGTAAAGGAGCAGGGACCTGACTTCATTTTGTTCTCAGTGTGTCATTGAACTAAAAAAATTAATATTAAATGAAAGGAAGTATTTTAATATAGTACGTTTATGTAGAAACATTCAAGGTTGCATGCTTGCTCCACCCACTTTCCAAAACCACTTTCCAAGATGAACAGGACAAAGGGAACATAGAACATGTATTAAAAATCAAAATATTTATTAAAGATCACAACATTTATTAAATTGTCTATCTAAGAATCAGGATTATTAGTATTTAATTTTTGGTGGCTTATCTCCATTTCTTTGCAAAAGAAGCAATATACAGCTCAGACTCTCTAGCTTGCCTATCTTGTCCATCCATCAAGGAAGACTGTTTCGTAATTCTCCAAATGAATGACACAAAAATAATTATTTGCATCTTCTCAAGCTAGAGTGGCTGATATACTTAGGAAAATCATCTAAGGAATTATCTTCTGTCAGCAGCAAATGGACTATATAGTCTAAAAGGTCTTCAGACACTAGAGTTTTACTACTGCATATATGGCATATAGTACATTTAACAGCCTAATAATATCATATTTCAGTCACACAATGTATTTATCATTTGCTGAAAAAGTACGGACATAAAGTTTTCCCAAATCTATGTCCTTTGCCATAGGGCAAATAGCATAGAGTCAAAATACCAAGCTGAAAATAGAAAAGTGCCTGTATCTGCAGAAAAAACTCAGAATAGTACATTCATTATATATGTGATTGTAATCATGTTTCCTTTGGAAATCTCATTAAGGTTTATTATGCTCGGTTGTAAAGTCTGGACCCAAGTCAGGTCTGCATTTATTTTCTTATAAAGTAAAATTCCTTCCGGTGTGTATTTCTTCTATGTCTGCATGCACACGGGAGGAATGCACCACTTTCTACGTGGTTGGTTAGTTGGTTGTTTTTTTTAAAGCTGTAGAAATGGATTATGAAAGAGAGAGTATTTGTCACAGTTAGAATTATAATCTATTTATATTTGAGAATACACACAGGAGTAGTTCTGTGACACCACAGTTTTTAATTTATCATTTTCTTTCTGCTTTTCTTTCTCCTTCTCTTTCCATCTGATGTAGATTGCAGATCAGTTGTTCGCCTTGAGTTAGAAACAGAAGAGAGTGTGTATTTGAAAGACAGATAGATGTATTAACTTTTCAAAGCCAGACTCCTTTCCCTGCTGCCTTGCATCCTTGTTACCAGCTACAAGCTGGCCACATCCTCTGTGTGCAAAAACCAAGACTGCATCCCAGTCTGCCCATTTCCATAATTCCTGCAGCATTTCCTGGAGGGAATTAGCAGCCCTGAGTATATAACATAATCTGAGTTGGGATGATCTGAGGAGATCCACAGTGCCCAACTAAGCTCTCCTTCCACCAGGCCTGCTTTGTTCACCACCAAGCCTTTCCATCCTCTGTTTCAGACTGTTACAGAGAGTCTTATCTCTTTCCTGTGTCCTTAGTGCCATGATATAGTAATTGGAGTTGGATCAGGGGTTGGACGCGATGATCTTGGAGGTCTTTTCCAACCCAATGTATTCTATGATTCTATATTCCCCAGGGAATGTTTTCCTTCCTCTGTGGTCAGGAGGAAGATGTGCATTTGTCCATTCAGCATTAAACATTTAATATGAGTTTAATTTTAATTAACATTTAATATAAGTTTAACTATGGACATTTCTACTGATGCTTGTTTATCTAAAATATATATTTGTAAGGCCAAAAGTATTTTTTGTTCATATGACAAATTACCATTTGGTGAGACCAAAAATATAACCTTTCTTCAAGAAACCTCAGTGACATTAAGATTCTGACCTCGGGGAAATCAGAGTGAAAATAGGTTATTTTAATAGGCATAGATTTCAATATGAATTTTTGAAGATTTTTTTTTTTAATATTACCAAAGAATTGGAAAGATTTTACTTTACTTTCCCCCTATGGAAAAATATTTAGTTCAAAAGAACTAAAATATATCAATATTGAAAAATGCTGAAGGAATATATTGAAAAACAATCAAAGATTTTTTTATTATGAATTTACATTTATATTCCAATGTTACTGTTTTGAGAGGTTGTATAAAATATATTCTCATACTCCATTGTAATTTATCATGATAATGTTTTACTTCCACTTTCTTTCTGGGCTGAAGGAAGGATGTCATTATGTTTATGATATACAATCCAGTATGATACACATTATAAAGCAGATCATTTGTAAGATCAGGATGAAAAATTAATTAGCTCAGAGTTCAACTTATTTGTGCCTTTCCCATCTGATTGTCAAAACTTGTATTTAAATCTAAATTTTAAATGTGATAGGGCATCATCAAATAAACTGTATATTTAGTTTGCATAGATGAAAATTATTATTTTAAAATACTGGTCATCTGCTTTGCTAAATTCCATCTTCTTCTAAAAGGTAGAAGAGATGCATGTTTAACATCTGAACAGAGACAATAAATATTGTACTGAAGTAACATTTTCCACACTCTGAAATACTCTAAGCATTCTCTCTCACGATCTTCGTAAAGTAAAAAGTGTATTTCTCTAATTTTAAACCATTTGAATTATAACATAGTCCAAACTGTATTTAGGTTTGAGATATTTTTCCAAAAGCTCTCCAGCAAGGCCATGACCTAATATTTTAAAGAGATTTTATTTCACTGGAGTGTACTGTTATTCAAAGCTTTTGAACACTCATAGTTTCTCATTGTTCATGTTCTGCCAAGCTGAATAATGTCCAATTCATAAATATTTATCATCAGTGGAAATGACAAAACAATGTTCTTTTTTTTTTTTCTGCCAACCACTTCCACTGTCCCCAAAAAAATTCATTTCCTTCATAGACACTTGATATGCAGTCTGAGTCCCTTTCGCTCATCTGTTATGAATATATTTTTAAATGTTCTCACCTCCTTAAGACACATTGCACGTTATGGACAATAGATTTCAATAGTTCTGCTTGCTTTGTTCCTCAAGTTCCTGAGATATATTTTTAATATCTTTAATAATACAATTTATTTATTTCTCTTATTATCTGGTGTTATATATAAACCAAAAAATCTTGGGCACTGTTCTTTATTTGTATACACTGAAATTTCAAGTACAGGCAGAAAAGGAAAAAAGGGAAGTTGCAGAGACAGAAAAAGAGGTGACTTTGGCATGTGAATGTTTTTTGGGAGAGATATTTGTGTATATATGGGCTCTTGGGCTTTTTAGCTAATCCACTTGATTTGCAGAATAGTGTTTAAATGAGGAGCATATCTAGCTTCAGCCAATGTTTCTCCACTGAACATACAAAGTTATGTAAGGATGTCAAGGAAAGGTGGTGGCTTGTCAGACACTTTCGAACTAGTGATTTAGGGTCTCAGAAATAGAAATTACAATACTGAAAATTCATATTACCATAAGTAAGAAATTTAAGCATCATTTTATATTTATACTGTGTTGAAACTGCAGGGGAATTTTCTCAGAGCTTTATACTGAGTCTCTTGCGAAGTCTGGGACGTCTCCAATATCCCCTTTACAGATAAAACTTTTCTACTTTTCTACTGCATAACTAAATACTCTTGAGAAGTGATAGGTTTTATCTTTATCCTTCTAGATCCTTCAGTGTTTACTTCTTGGTTTTTCTTTTCAGAATATTCAGAAGCTGTTCCTGGTCTCCCCACTTCATATGCTGCTATTCTAAGAATCAAATCTGGTAGTTCATCTTTAGCCTCATTTAGT
Organism: Chloroceryle aenea; assembly: GCA_013399075.1. Lineage (NCBI taxonomy): Eukaryota > Metazoa > Chordata > Aves > Coraciiformes > Cerylidae > Chloroceryle > Chloroceryle aenea. The sequence goes on along the minus strand of VWZY01005872.1, from coordinate 531,451 downwards.
TCAAAGAACAGACCACGATTAAACAGTCCTTCATTAGGAAGTGAATCTTCATCAGGCTGGAGGGGAGCTGCACAACATTATCACTCCCCAACAAACCTCTACCGCTTTTCAGAGGCCTTCAAACATGATGGTAAGTCTAGTTTCCCTCTCTGAATCTGAAACATTTTTCAAAAGCAGTACATTTTTATCAGCTTGAGTATTTCTCAGGCATAAGTTTGAACTTTATTAAACCTAACAAAACAGAAAAAGGCTTATTTCCCTTTAGATCCTTCATATTAGTCTTGGAGTCACCAGTTAAAACATTCTTTCTTAAAGATTCCTATGCAGAATAGTTTTATACAGTTTTTACTACATGGAAATATCAAACTAGTGGTTTGAAATTCCACTGCAGCAGAATTTAATCCAGTAGTGAAAGATTAGTCCTTCTTTTATATATATATATTTTTCTCTTTGGAATTTATCTAATTTACTTGTGAATGATAGTAATGAAATTAAATATGATTAGTGTATCTTATAAAACTACTTTTTTTCTTTTAATTATCTACTCTATGTAGACTACCCTATGCACACTTGTGTGCATGTGTGGATAGACATACTAGCATGATGTAGTGTCATTTACATCTAGCAAAAAGGCAGCTTATCATGTTTTAATTTAATGTGAAGTTTGACTGTTATGCTTAAGTCCTTACTTTGAGGGCAGAGTTTATACCAATCTTATTCTAAGGAAATGGAATATCAGATGGGGAACCTCACAGTAAACATTCCACTACATAAATCCTTAGCATTTCCAGGAGATATGCTGAGATCATACCTGATATGGGTTAGCAATCATGACTCTTCTCAAAAGATAAGGGCCACATTCCAAATGCAGTTTGAGCTGCTTCTATTTTTCATCAGGAAGTGAAGAACCACTGACTGGAGACAAAATTTTAAAAGGGTCGTAACTGATAAGCCCTAATGAAGAGAGCACCTGACACAAAAGAGTTTAAACTCCTTCTTCCAAGGTCTGCATAAAACAGTCCTAGGAGAGTTACTCCACCACTTACAGATCTTTGTACATCCGATTGTGTACACAGTTGAAGAAATGGGTAAATCTGAGGCATCTGAATAATCCTTGAAAAGCCCTTGATTATCTGAGGCACCTGCATGGCACAAGCACAGATATGAAACAGGACTTAGAAAAGATCAGCATAGTTCTGGTATGACAGGATTGAAGACTTCATGACATGAGACCAGGTAGAATAATCTGCGTCATCCAAGAGGGGAAGAACACATCTGCTATGGCAGATGAATGCAACTTATTTTCTAAACCTCTCTCAGCTGTGGGGTTTTTTTGAGATAGAGTCTTTGATATTTAGAAACCAGACATAAGTTCACTATTTCAATCATCTGACATTCCACTTATTTAAATTAATAAATTTCTTTCTTTTGATTAAGCCTCAGGCTTTCTTCCAACTTGAAGAAAATATATTTTAGTTATCTTCCTACAAGGGGTATTTTATAAATTATAAAGTTAAGTGATTCTGTTTATTATCCTAAACTAGCCTCTGTTCCTGTGTGGTCATAAATGACCATTGCTATAAATGAGAGGACATTAATAAGAGAGAGAAAAACATATTTTATGTTATTATTATTGAGAACTTGCATAATTCAAATGTCTAATATATGGCACAAATTCAAGAGGCAGGTCTGTCATAAGAAAAAAAAGAAAATACTTTTACAGGTTCTCAAGGAACTTCTTAATTGATTTCCCAGCAGACATGATCAGAGTTCTGATGTGGCTCCTAATAAAGGTCCTTTTATACTGACTTTATGCCATTTAACTTGCATTCTCAACTCAGCATGTGTTTCCTGATATCTCATAGGAAAAGAACTCTGCTGTAGTTCACTGCTGAATTTAGACTATATACTATCAACGTAAACTTGCAGTTAAGACACTACAGTCCTCTTCAAACTATATGCAATGTGCAAAGTCACAACTAAAATATGTTCATAGAAACTGTGAATTATTCATGAAATACCCTTAAAGAATCATAAAACTGCAAACTCTCATACTTTCTTACTGTTCCAAAAACTTTTGGAAATGCTGCAGTAAAGATAATTGAACTTAACCTTGAATAAATAGTCTTTTTTTCCTTCCATCTTGTTTTTTTTATGATTTAGGAGAAAACAAGGAATAGAATCCAGTTCAAAAATGAAAGTGTTTGAATCAATGAACTTCAAGATGTGCAAGATCTGAATCTAATTTTTATTGAATAAGAATTTCTGATTCCACACAATGTACTAGATTCAGCATTTGCCAGTCTGAATTAAAAACACAAGCTACCAATTTTTTTTTTTCATTGCTAAAAAAAAATTGGACAATAATGATTAATGTGCCATGCAGTTTAAATAGCATAAACTAAGTTTAGAACAGGTACATGTGTTTTAGGCCACAGAACAGACAAGGAAGTTTCAAGCAACAGGAAAAAAAAAAATGTCTTCTTTTTCTTAGTAAGGAAATAAACATATCTGCTTCACAAAAAGTAAATCTGAAAAGGTAAGAAAATAATTTTATCTCCTTTGCAGTGTAAACTCATGTCCTGTACACTGTCCCATGATGCAGCACACTAGAATTAATGTACCCACCTCAGGGCATGCTATCTGCCTGAACTTACCTGTAAAAGAGAAAGTCTCCTCAAAGTTTCATATCCTTTAAGTTAACTGAATCATAGTTTTAAGATTAAATGCATTTTATAAATGCATGTGTTATAAAGATACTTATATATGTGTCTGTTTCTTTATATGCACAATAATTGTAAATTTCAGTTACCTTTGTTAATGTTAAAATCTGTTACAGTTTTAATCATTGAAATATATTTTTCTGTGATGAATTACAGAATCACAGAATCACGGAATGGTTGGAAGGGACCTTTCAAGGTCATCTAGTCCAACCCCCCTGCAGGGAGCAGGGACATCTGCAACTAGAGCAGGTTGCTCAGAGCCCCATCCAACCTCACCTGCAATAGTTCCAGGGATGGGGCATCTACCACCTTTCTGGGCAATCTGGATGAGGGCCTCAAAACCCTCAGTGTAAAAAACATCCTCCTTCTCTCTAGTCTAAATCTCCCTCTTTTGTTTAAAAGCATCACCCATTGTCTTATCACAACAGGCCCTGCTAAAAAGTCTGTCCCCACCTTTCTGTGAGGCCTCTTTAAGTACTGAAAGGCCACAATAAGGTCTCCAGACGATGTCACCAGGTGCCACATCCAATCTTTAATCCCAGTTAGTGGGATTTTTCTTTTTCATTATATTGTAGGAAATTTTATATTTTGACAGATTAATGGGATACTAAAATAGGTAGTCATTCTTTTCTTCTTAGGTAAAAGGTTATATTATAGATTCTACTTGTAAAATCAATATTAGCATGGAAATTAATACATTTTTTTCAGTGTTTCAGCTGGAAAAAAAGAAGTCTTCTAACTTTCAGTTGAAGAAAGCAATATGTTTTCTTTGAAAGCAGAATAATGATTTAGAAATCTAAAATATTTTCTGATTATGCTGAACAGGGTAAGCATAACAGGGTTTGTTTCCATGGTAATAAAGATTAATCAGAAGATCCTTCAGAGTCATCACCTAAGTGTATATAAGCAGCACAAACTGAAAACAAACCAGGAAAGAAAGAAATTCAAAAGTGAGTTTGATGAGTAGCACTAAGCTCTGATCCATCTTTACCAAAAAGTATCTTTCACTTTGTAAGACCAATTTTAGATGAAACACCTTTTATTGTAATAATTTCTGATAATATGCGTGTTTCAGCAACAAATATAGCCTTATCAACAACTCCTGCAACTTTCTTAATGTATGCTGAACATATTAATACCCAGCATTGACTGATCATTGGGATATGATTTGATCCATGATATGTCAAGTAGGTGCTTCTCTGGGTAGGGTCTGTATGCAGAGTCTAATGTGTATTTTAGGATGGATGATCTGTTAGTGACCACTTCTTTTAGGCTACTTTTAGGCTACTTTAGAAGTTCTATCATTTTACAGTATCTTGTAGCTTTTTTTAAGAGAATTCTTCCACCTCCGCATGGGTTCAGTGGGCCTTTGAATTCTGGACATAAAAGAAGTAGAGAAATAAGAAAAGACTTGTCTTCTTGGTCCTGAAGACATTTCTGGTTTTTAGATTTTGCTGAGTTACTTTGTTTTCAAAGAACTGTCATCACCCTTTTTCCAAATGCCATTTTGACATTAGGAGATGAAGGAGAGAAGACCTGCAGAAATACCTTCTTCCCCCATATTTATATGATGCCTGAGCATATTCCCTCATATACCTTGTCTGCTGGTTAAAAAACAACAGTGTGAAAAGAGCTGTTTCCCACCACTAGTGCCTCAAACTGAGATGATGGGACCAAGAATATTTAAGCCATTCATATAGCTTGAGTGGTACTGTAACGTGGCAGACAGGTCAAATTACACTAATGACATTTAATGCAAGTGGCCAGTGCAGTGTAGAATTTGCTACATCTTCTAATTCTGTGATTATATTTTTAAAATATTATTTAATAAAACGTTGTAAAAAACTTTATTTCTTTTATTCTTTAAAAGAACCCAGAATTGTCAGACTCTAAAAATAGTAATGTCAATGCAGGTCTTTGAACAGGGTTGTATTTCCTCCCTGCTCACCAATGTGTTCCCAGGGTTCCAAAAATTCATTCTGTTTCATGGTATGACAGGATTTATATCAAACTGGAATTATATCAAGTACGGTGGCAGGAAAGCTAAGTGTTGAGGAATGGAACTATTCTAGTTACTACAGAACTGAAAGTACAGGAAACTTTATTCTCATTTGCTGTTTTTTCTCATGGTATTTGCATTGCTCAGCAAGAAGAACAAAAAAGCACCTGATTTTTTTTTCATGAATAATTGAAGAGAGAAGGAATATATCTCTATACATAAGAGAGAAACCACATTTTGCCTACTGTCTGTGGTACAGAATACACATCTAATCCAGTACTTTTCTAAGTGCAAATGTGCTGCAAGGAGAAATTTGGAATTCAAAGAATATTCAAGTACTGCTCTCAAGTATATTCTAAAAAAATAAAAAGAGAAATTTTACTAATATTTGGAATTTTTTACATATCCTTGTCTTTCTAGGCAATACCACTTTAAATAGTAAATCCTAATGAGTGTCCTTACTGTTTTTAATTGCCTAGATTGAAAATGACATCTTAAAATTTGTAAAGGGACCACAAGCTAGGTGTCACATTGCTTGGTTGAAAAGCATACCTGCAATCACAAGACATACATGTCACTCTGTAATAAATCACTGGTTGTATAGCACTTAAAAAAATAGAGAAAACTGTTTTAATAAAAGCCTGTTTAAGGAACAGAAATACTTCCCTTGAGAAATTAAAATAGTAAATTAAAATATACACATGCTTAATATGTATGTTAATTATTCATCCTTTTTAAGCTCTTGGTGAAGGTAAAAAGAAAAAATAATGTGTGGCATTTGAGTCCTCCAATGCACACTCATACAGGACTGTCCTGTTTAAGTCACTGTTATTTAAACCATGCATGAAAACAAACCTGATGCTTTCACATCCCTGAAAGGATCAAAAATCTACATGTGTATAGAAATATATATATGCACTTCAGACATATATATATGTATAGCATATATATACATGTAACCAATGAAATAAAAATTAAATATAATAGGGAAAAAAGGACAATATGGAAAAGGCCCAGGAGGTTTCCCCCAAAAGACCAGAGAAAACAGAAAGAGCAGCCAGTGGCTCATGAACCAGAAAATTTTATTTCTAGGACAGTGTCAGACAGAGAGGGCAGGTGGCACAGAGTCATTGCTCTGGGGAGGCTCCAGCTGCCTGTGGGACCATGGCACAGTGCAGACTGGGGCTGTGTGTGTTTCCTTGTCCTGAGGTCAGAGGCTTTGTCAAAAGCTGCAGAAATCTCTGGCTGAGTGGCTGCAGAGGAGGATAGGAGTGCACCATGGCCCAGTCCTGTCCTTGTGTGAGTCTCCACCTGCAAAAGGCAGGATGACAAACAAAGGGGCTCACCATGGGCACTCACTGCCCGGGGTTCTGTCAGACTCATGATTCTTTAACTTTGTGTCAATGTCCCCGTAGTAAGGTAACAAATCTCTCTGTCTGAGTGGCTGAGGACAGGTCTGGTCCATGGTCTGGTCCTGTCCTTGTGTGACCTTCCTTCTCTGGAAGACAAAGAAGGAGCAGCCACAATCTGCCATACCACAGGCTACCTCTGCCTCCCTGCCTGGTCCCAGCATTCACTACTTACTTCTTGGTTTTCTAGACTCTAGCTTGATGACAGCTCTACAACTGAGACTGCCTCAGAGGCAATGGGAATCAGCTGGTAAAACTTCTTTTAGGAAAGGAAAATGTGGGTACAAAAACTGTATGGATTTTTTAATATATTTTGGTTATCTGCTTCTTGTGTTGCTGAACAGCAAATATTAATGAATGTAGGCATAAATAATCATATGCCATGTTCAAAACTTAGTACTAGAGTTTTATTAACTTCTGTAATATAAGCATATATCCAAAATTACTTACTGTGATTTATTTTTTTAAAAAATAATGCAGCTATCTACCCCTGAAAATATATTTCTGCCAACACATCCAACTCAGATGGTAAAGTACCTAAACACAGAAGTAATGTAAATGCACAGAATAGCAATCCACACTCCTTTACACAATCCTACAGAAAGACTTAATAAACTTGAAAATTGTACAAAGTAGAAACTACTAATTGCTACTGCTATTTTTTGCTGTCTTTACAAATTGACACACTAATTATTTGAATTTCTTTCAGTTGAAGTATACATACAGGAAAATAAGGGTATTTTCAAAATCTGTGTTTGAAGAGCAGTGGTAAAAAGACAAAAACTAAATGATTAATAAGTGTGTAGTCACTAAAAAGGAAGACCAAATATCATAATGGGTTTTCATATGGTCTTTGTGTGATAATAACAGGATTAAGAAACCCAAAATGTAAGAATTTAAGGACATGGAAATTTTCCTGTCAGAACTATGATCTATGTCTCCAATGTTTCTCGTCCTTCTTCAGGGTCCAAGGTATTGTTCTCTAGACCAAGAGGCATCCCATGCACCTTTTCCTGCCCACACAAAATTTCCTAAGCTATTAGCAACTTGAAAAAGGTGACAGTTCCCAAAGCTGTGCATCCAAAACACATGGTTGCAGTAGTGTGGAGCTGGCAGAACAATGCAGTATATAATTTTTATAAGTCAATGACCAAAACTCAAAGTATTCAGATACACCTTTCTATTTCAAGGTGGTATTTGTATGCTAAATATAACAGGAGGTTATACACTGCTTACTGTGCCATGCTGTTCTCAGTACCAGTTGGAGAACTTTTATGATGTGAACATATGAAACCATAAAACTGGCAGAGAAAAACCTATTCCCTTATGTTTCATTACAAGAAGCAGGACAATGTAACTATCTCCCCTCACCCAACTCATTAGGCTAGTGCTCTAAATTTGAAGAGCATTACAGGACTAAATAATTCAAGAGTTTAGACCAAGTCTAGGTTGATTAAAATTCTACAGTCTTTGGTGCACAGTGAGAATTTTAGTTATTCAGACCTATGTGATTTGGAATGATATATTTGCAACCTTTTATTTTTCTGAAGGTTACACTTCCCTCCACAATATGAATGAATTGGAATCACATAAGTATTCCATGGGTCTGACCAGCTTTTTTTATTCAGAAATGTAAATTTGTATGAAGATATAGATACATGCCAAAATTAGAGAAGACAGTGGACGAAAATGAAATGTCAGATTTTGCTATATATTATTTAATAGTAGCCACCAGTTGCTGCCATTAATTTTACAAGTGATTTTTCTTAGCAGCCCCTTGACATAAAGGGGAAAACTGTCATAGTTCTTTGTGAGATAAACTGCTGCTGCAAACAGCAGGAAAAATGCTTGCTCTCTATAAGCAGATCCTCTTGCTGACTTTATTCTCATGAGCTGCTCATTAGACTGTAGGCCAAAATATGTCTGATGAGAAAGTATTTTTAAGGCAGGATGAACACTTAAATGATGGTATGAATGATAGTATGCATTTTATTGTTAATTTAGTAATATTTCTTCCATGTATAATTATTTCTTTTAACTACTGCTTTTTAATATAGCATCTGAAGTAATGTGATATGAACCTCCTGAGAACAGAATTTATAAAAGCTGTAGCACATTTACATTGATTCAGACCTCCTAACTGTAGCACTTCTATTTCCACAGACAGTGTTGATTACGGGCCAGTGTTTGTACAAGAGCCAGATGATGTGATTTTTCCAACGGATTCTGAAGAAAAGAAAGTATCTCTGAATTGTCAGGCTCATGGAAATCCTACTCCAACATACAGGTACCTTTTTAAGATATTTTCTTTTAATTTTCTGAATATTAGTGACTGCAAGCCCACTCTGAGAGGCAGTGTGCTTTGGAGAACTACATAATAGAAACAACTCCATGATACAAATGGCTTTCCTGATTAAATGTTGGGGTTTTTTTTCTGATTCTGAATAAGAAAAAATCATAACTGCTGGTAAATAAAGGCAAAGCAGTATGTGAAGCTTCAAATTGTGGTCTCTGTGCAGCATATCTATTCATGTGGAGGGGCTTCTTTGGTATAGTTTTTTGACTTATGTCTGTAACAGCTGATAAGATAAAAATCTTTAATTGATTTTTTTTCTAAACATCTATAATGTGAAATACTATCCCATTTTATAAGGAATAGCAGTAAAGAACAGGTACATTAACTGACTTGATTATACCATACAGGACAACATGCTCAAGCCAAATCTGTTGCCTTTTCACTCACATACCCATCATTTTATTTGTTTGCTGCCATTGTCTATTGTCATTTTTTTCATACAGATATGTCACAGATACTTAATTCACAGATCTGTTATGACACACCAGTGCGTTTGAGATTTCAGTTTATTAATGGTGCCCATTTATAGGCGGTAACTATGTTACAGTTACGTTATCTGTTTGTTATATCTAAATTTGCTCATATTTTAGACAAATTACAAGTGATGTAGGAGACCTGGAGGAACATATATTTGAGTATTTTTTCCATACACCCTTAATCTTTTCTCATAGACTCTCATAGAGTCATTCTTCATTTACAAAAGGAACATCAGAACTCCTGTTGTATTTTGTCAGAGGTGACAGTCATCAATTCTACATTTTATTTTTTACCTATTACATTTTTTTCACTTGTGGATTCTTTAGCATTCTGGATGATTTCTCTTTAGACTTATTTGAATGACAAAAATTCCATTTCTATGGGTGGAAGAAATTCAGAGACAGTACCATCTTCAGATACCCCATCACAACAGCATTGAATCTGCCTCTTTGCAACAGATGTGAGTCATTAAATGGATCTGATGAATAGCACTAGCTCCCCAAACAACACAGGCATAACTAAAACATGTAACAAGGGATTAGGAATGAGTGGACAGAAGTTATCTGAACCCCTCAATATGTGGGATGAAAGTTATGTTACATTGTTCCTTACTGACAATCCTTGTGTAGTTTCTATTACATATTTGTTACATTTTTTTGAAAACAAAACCAAAACAAAACAAAAAGAGAGGCATGTTAGTTCCACATACTGTTAAAGTTCGATTTGTCTGTTAAATATAGCATGTGACTATGGAGAAAATGCACAAATTCCCACCAAAAGAGGGGAAAACTATGTTCAGCCCTTCCAGACAACTTCATTATTCTTTTGGATAATTTATTTTTGAAGAAGCAATATTATTTATTTTGTTTCTTGGTCCAAACATTTTTTGCATTTTCCCGGTGCAATGCAATCAACAAAGAGAATTTCAGCATATCTTAAAGGGTGGCTACAAAGAGGCACATGGAGAAGGTAAGGGGCAACAGATAAAAGAGAGGTTCATATAAGAGATGTTTCATCTCAATATAAGAACGAAATTTGTTACTGGGAGAACAATCATTCACTGGAAGAACCTCCTCAGGGATGTGGCAGAGTCCCCATCACAGGAGGTTTTCAAGATGCAATTGAACAAGGTGCCAGATAATCTCATCTAGTCTCCCTTTCCCATGAAAGATTGGACCAAATGATCTTTCGAGGTCCCTTCCAACCTGGACTATTTTATGATTTTCAGATATTCAATCCTTTAGGTCTCTGGAGATCAGCTGGTGTCAGTGGACTTATAAGCAGACTTTCCTGTCTGCATTACATGTTAGGAAAGCTTTGACATGATAGGTTTAACTCTAACAGCACAGTTTTTCTCCTCCCTCTGTTGCTGCTGCTTGTCTGCACAGCATATGCAATACATACTATCATTCAGGGGAAGGGAAAAGAGGTATAAATTACATTATGAGGAATATATTGTTCTTCAGCACAGGTGAAGATGGAATTCAGCCTCAAAAAAGAAAAAGCAAAAAGAAAAGAAAAGCTTTGTTGTATGTCACTGCCCAGCATTTGACATATGAAATAGTGAGGAGAAGGGATATTTCCATATCACCAAAGGCCCTGTCCTATTATCTACTATTGTTGGACAATATAGATCTTTATTTACACGGGCTCTAAGGCCCATACTGCTAAGAAGTATTTTGAGTCAAAACCAAAGCACAGTATGACTCTTTTCTTTTAAAACCTACATTAACAGAACACTTAAAGCACTCAAAATTCTAAAATTGTATTTGTCTCTGACAATTTAATTAATTTTCTTAGTCTGTTTAACTTATAACACAGTGTTCATAGTCTGTTTACAAATTCTTTTTTATCTAGGACATTATTTCATTTTAACAGAATGGAGAATGCTCACATAATTTCTTCTTCCTTGCAAAAAGCTTTTTTTCCCTTGTTCAAGTTCTACCTCGAAATAACAATTTTTATTTTCTTCCATTGCAGTCATTAAGGTATCTAAATGCTGTGATTTAAGGAATAACTCCCTGAGATAGACAGATTCCATTTGCTCAGCATTTCTGCAAATCATACTTCAGTATCACAATTCAGAACCCATACAATGAAGAACATAACTGAGACGCCTTTGATGAGGAACACAGACATTCACAAGATTCCTGTGGGATCTCACAGGTCACCAGTGTTAACTGAGTTAAAGGCAGGTGCAGAATTCCCTGAGATGACACTTTACTTACACTGCTTACAATGCTTGTGATACCCTGCCTTTTCTGTTTGACATAGGACACATATGAGCTGAATAGTTTTGGGGGTTTATTGTCAGTAGCATTTCCTGATAGAAAAGGTAGTTGATTTTTTTTTTTACATGCATTATTTGGTCTGCTTAAACCAAGTTAGAATAATTTGAAATTATATCTGTCACGTGTCTTCAAGAAAAAATGTATCTGATTTTCCCTACCCACTTGTTATCTTTTAAGAACTATATTTATGTTCTGTTCTCCCAGATCAGTCAGGGTACCTAGAAGAAAACATATCACACAATTCAGTGTTTGTCTAATGTGCTTGGATTATATGAGGTAATAGAATAATTCAAGGTGGACCACAAGATACATTGGAAGGTGTCATCAAAATGCAAAGTTTTAGTTTAGCATAATAAAACCACATTTTTGTATTTAATTCAACTGAAAATAAAACTAAGTAAAGAAAACTAATTAAATAAAACTGAATTTAGTGTCAGTTCTCATTTGGACATGCCAAAACATGGAATTTTTACTTTTTCCACATCTAAATCTCCCATCATTTCTGGACTAGTTAATTTTGCATTTTTATTTTATTTATGTATTTATATGTAGGAATTAACTTTCACTATTTCATTCAAAATCTTAAATCATTAATAAATTGATCAAGATTAAAAATCCCTCTTCTTCTTACCTCTGCTATGTATAAAACCCTTTAGTAGTGAAGCCTACAGACATTTCCCTAATATGCTTTGTAATATAAAGTTATTTTTAACAGCTTTTCATTTCTTACATTAAGTGAAGCAGGCATCCTCTGCAATAAAAAGTCCAATCATGAAAAATGGGACAATTAGTATTTTCACAGTTCACCTTAATTCTGGCAATTCTCACCTTTGAATCAAGAAAAATTCCCATCTACTTCAGCTGAATTCTGCTGTCTGTACCCCATTCACCATGAACCTTAGCAAGACAGGGTGAACTGATAATCATTTTTCTTCATTAAAATTGCCTCTGGAGTGTAAATTTTGTCAAATTCTTCCAATCTGATGGATTCTGGCAAATCTTAGAAGTGCCTGGCCACTTCCAGAGGCAACACTGGAATTGTGAAATGACTGCAAACTAGCAATGAGAGAAATATCTGTGCATCATAATAGCTACGCCATACCTGTTTTACACTACTTATCTCTTCTTTACATTCATTTAATATTTTCATGTTAGACTCTTAGATTATTTCTGAATCCTCAGAAAAAGAAGTGTTCATTCATGAATTAGTCAATGCTTTAGATCAGGTGTGATACTTTCTAATATGATTCCTAGAGCCTACCTTTCTCCATCTTATGTTCACTCCCACCCCTGTCTTTGCTGTTCAGCCTTCTCATTTCACTTTGAGACATGTCCCAAAGTTAACATCTGATCAGAGATTCCATTTACCTGGTTGCTGCCAGGCATTACCCTTGACCAACCTCCATCTGATCCCAGTCTCTCCTGGACCAGTCTTCTCTGAATTTTGTGTATACTGATCCAGATTATAATATTTTGCCATTGTCCATTGCCAACATCCTTTATTTCATAAGAGACAACTTACATCAAGCTACCTCCCTTGCTCTTCACGGGTTTTGCTATTCTGCTTTCTGAATTTAAACCAAGTTTATCAATTTCTAGGGCCCCAGAAAAACAAAGTTTGAAAGAATAGAAAAGAAAGGTTCCTTGTTTTCATGCAGTACAGACTCAGCTCTGCTAACTCTAAGCTCATCTGAGCCTAAGGTTTCAATAATAAAACATGAATTGAAACTTTGGTTATCATAAGCATAATAAAAGTCCTATTTTTGACATAATGGATGCATTTGTCCTATTGGTTTCAAGTCTGAAGCCTTTGTGGACAACAAGGGGTTTTTTTGAAAATAAGAAGAAAAAAAAAAGGAAATTACTAATTTAATTCACCATATGCAAAACAAAGATTTGGTTTTACTTAAAAAAAAAAAAGCAAACAAACAAACAGCTAAGTTTTCCTCAGGTACATGTTGTGGACTATCTCCATCCAAAGGTTTGCCAAAGTAATTGGTTGCTACACAGAATATCTTTGAGTATCTGTTATCCTGCCAACAACTGGGGCTGTCATGTTCTTTACTATAAGCTTTAGGCCTTCCCTTGACCATAAAATGCTCAAGGAATTTCTTTCTTTTTTCTAAGATGGCTTCGAAATGGAACTGAAATTGACACTGAAAGTGATTACCGCTTCAGTTTAATAGAAGGAAGTTTGATCATCAACAACCCCAGTGAAATGAAGGATTCTGGACAGTATCAATGTTTAACCACCAACATGTTTGGCAGTATTATAAGCAGAGAGGCTGTTCTTCAGTTTGCATGTGAGTAGCAATTTTTTTTTTTTTAACGTGGATAACTCACCTGTTGTTAAGGTACTAAATTCTAATTTGAATGGGTTATATAAGTAACACAAGTTATGCTGACTTCGTTAGGCTAAGTTCTCAAAATCAGAAATCAAATATTTAGTGGGAAAGAGCAGTTTTCTGTAGATGTTTTACTTTTAAAATAGAACCAAGTGTCAGGGAAAGTGACTCTAACACATGACCCCAAATGTTATCCTTTAATGACATACCTGAACACTCCACAATGACATATTTCATTCATTGCTGTTTTCCTGAAACATGTATTATTTTGCCACACTATCTGATCTGGAGAGAAAAAGATGTAAACTTAGAAACGGAGGGGGATAAACTGCATCTGTATTTGTATGATAGTCTGCACCTATAGATATGTATGTGTGATCATAGTTTTGTACATATCTATGTATATAAATACATGGTTTCAGTCCATGTTTATGCATATCTATCATGCCTACGGTTTAAGTCCATGTTTATGCATATCTATCATGCCTACAGTTATACATTAAGAGACATTATTTTGTTAGCTATTAATGGAAACTGAAAATGTCTTAGCTTTTGAAATCATTCACTGCAATATACTTTTCAGAAGCTATCAACAATTCATGATCCTGAGTAAATGCTATGGTCTATCTGTAGCATGCTCTTTTTCAAATCTACTATCAGGAAGTACAGGCCCAGAATTTAAGATATTCTATCTCCAACCCTGACTTCACTTCAGCACCTTACAGTAAGACCACTAACAGTATTTTAGTACTTTATCTATGTAAATCCTACCATGAGGGTTTTTTAAGAGGCAGGGATGCAAAATTAAGTCCATCCTAATTCCTCAGATCCTGCTGAAAATTAAACATTATCATGAAAGATGAGTCAGATCTTCATATAGCAACAACTGGAAAATAGTGGGATTAAGGACAAGTTGCTTACCTGCATGTCTACTAACATATCTGGTGGTGTGGACAACTCAGAAGACATAGTGTGGGATCTGAGATTCTCCCTTATTCTACCCTTTCATTGTGAAGTCATACCTTTCAAATCTATAGCTTTAATCTTATCTGCTGCAGATCCTGTCAGTGCTCACAAGATCTTGGCAGTCTTTGTCACCTTGATGAAATGGAAATGTGCTTTTCAGATGATTAAATAGAAGATCTTTACAACATGAAGGATAGTTTTATGATTTAAAACATAATATTTAGAAGATATCTTCATATCTAAAAAAAAATATATACTGCAACTACAATTTTTCTGAAATAAATTAGGAAATTTTCCACATTAAAATACTTAACCAGGTAATATATAATGTCTCATATATGAATAACTTTTTTTCTTGCACTTACATTAATCAATTACCTAAAAACACTCTTGGGTGAGGTAGTGTACAATTAAATGTTCTTTAGATGAGACTATGGTTATTGCATAATTAACATTGAGTCCTAAAGTATTATATAGATAGGTTGAGATGGGATAGACAAATATTAAATTACATTACCCTGAAATAAATATGAGTCTTTAAAATGTCATGCTTTTGATTAAATACTTTAAGGTAAAATTTCAATATACTTGAAGTAGGACATTTTATAGTATTGCTTGTTAACAGCAGGCTTGCATGTCTCCAGTTATTTTCAGTAAGACAGAAATTAAAGCCCTGAAAAAGATTTTTGTAAGGGAAGGTCTTCACCTTAAAGTAATTAAAGTAACTAATGTCCTGCAAGTTTACAGGGCTCTAATGGCTTGAAGGCTAATTTATAATCCAAAGGATAAACCAAGATATTTCTGATTATGAGATACAAAGCTACACATGATGGCACTCAGTTTCCCTTTTCAATGAAAGCCATGGATTCCAGAAGCTTATAAACCTAAAAATTTAAAAAATGAAAAAAAAAAAAGAAAAATGTTCATAGACTTGCTTGAATATATGGTTTGTGCTGATCTGGAAAATAGAAATTATTTTGCAGCTTGAAGAGTTATTCATCTAATTAAAGAGAGAAATGACATACAGCTCAAAAGGAAACAACAGGGATCATTAATACTGACACTGAAACTGTCTTACAGGAAAAAGCATGTGCTCTAATATGCTTATGCAAAGTATCACGAATCTTGAAAAAGGAGAGCATGTTTATTGCACTGGGTCTTCCTTTTATCACAGTTGCACAGTCAAACGCCCAGTTTCTATGGTTATTTTCATGTAGCTGAACACTGAGGATCCATTACAACAATAAATGTTTAAGTACTAAATCATTTGTATATATGTGCATAATTAAAATAGGACTTATATGATGTCTTTGATTTGAAAGAGAGATATAAAATGAACCTTATTTTATACAGGTTTAGAATCATAGAATATTAGAATCACAGAATGGTAGACATTGGAAGGGACCTCTGGAGATCATCAAGTCCAACCCCCCTGCCAGCACAGGAATACCTAGGGCAGGCCACACAGGAACAGATCCAGGCAGGTCTTGAAAATGTCTAGAGAAAGAGACTCCACAACCTCTCTCTCTAGGCAGCCTGTTCCAGTGCTCTGTCACTCTCACGGTGAAAAAAATTTTCCTCATGTTGGGGTAGAACTTCCTGTGTTTCACCTTGCTACCATTATCTCTCATCCTACCACGGGGCACAACTGAAAAGACACTGGCCCCTTCTACTTCACACCCACCATTCAGATATTTGTAAACATTAGTAAGATATTTAAAGGTATAACATTTGAAATAGCCTCCTGTATCACTCGTTATTTTTATGCAGCAAAGTGGAAAGACTAGTTTTGTGCAGTTGAAGGTCTTCTCAAAATTTTAAACTACTTTAGCAACTATTTATGAATAATTGAACACTCTTGTTGCATTTTCTATGACCTCTCATGATCAAGTTCTTGCTGGTTTATGCTATGAAAAAAGAAAAAAAAATAACAAAAGAGATAACCCCCTCCATGTTTTAACAGACATTAAGGATAAAATAAAAGCAAATATTTACCAGAAATGTTTATCTTCAGTAGAATTTTATGCAGAAAAAAAATGAAAAAAAAAAAAAAAAGTTCAAAGGTAACACCAACAAAATGTAAAGCAAATCAGAATTCTTGATCACAAAAAATGCTATCAGTGTGCTACAGCTTCAAATGTAATTTATATTTCACAATCTCATGGAATAGTTCATATCCAAAGTATATTGTTTCCTTAACAAGATTCTAACCAGCTTATTAAAGTGTAAGAGCACTGGAGGAATAATTACTTAAGTCCTTTAGCCCATCTTAACGTTAACGAGTTTTGTAGTTTGGTGTATGGCTAGCTCTATGGAACAGTTATTTAAATCCCAAACACATCTTTAGAGATTCTGCAGCCAATGGAAATAGAAAAGATAATTATCCTAAACTGCAGTTTTTACTGCATCGAGAAAAAAACACATATATATGAAGACAAGAGTATCAGCCCAATAAAGCAACCATAGCCAACTTATAATGGCTACAAATAGAAACCCAGCTTTGTTGAACACCTTGTAATTTAAAAGTGCATAACATCAAAAGTGTTTTGAGGATATGAAACTTATTAAAAAATGTAAAGGTTTTATGAAGTAACTTACACACTAAGCATGCACACATTGTTAGATGGTTTTAGTTTGGTCTCCTATGAACCTGATGGGAAACTACAAAAATTGCAGGTATTCCAAATTGGCTAAATCTATCTGCTTACTGCACAACACCTCCATATTTTTGTGCTGGTTTCCACAGCCTGCCTTTCCATCGTTGTGTGCTACAACTTTGGCTACAACAGCTGATGTATTTTGCTCTTACCTGTACCAGATGTAGAATCTCTGTATACCATTAGTCACCAAAAGAAATTGCTTTTCTGTATCTATGGATTGCCCAAGCATGAACAAGCCTATCATCTCCATGATATTTACAGCCTGGGCTATGAAAAATAGAGATGTTATGAGGGGAAATAACTTCTCACCTGTCATTTATGGAATTAATCATTGCAATTTTATTAATCTGATTGTCACCGGCTTCTTCATATAATTTTCCTTTTTTATTTTTATTAAATCTATTTTCTCATTTAATCTGCTGAGAGGGGTATTGATTAGATAGAATTTAAATGACCTTTTCCAATTGATGAGCTACCATGACTGTCCAGTGATGTATGGAATAGCAAGTCAGTCATGACTCAGACATACAAATCAATAGTTTTCTGTGCACTCCCCATTCCATCACAGCACACTTATGACAGCCTGTTAGCTAATTCATCTCCTAAGAAATGAGTTTAATGATCCATATTTTCTTTCTTGCCATCATGCTCCCTGGACATCTTGTTGGTTTTACTCCATAATTTCCCAGTATCAATCCGTAAACAGTTGATTTAATTGCAGCCCTCTAGACATGAGAAAAACCTTGATGTCTCATGTTAGTTCCAGAATATGTGACATAAGAAAATGTTTGATCACATTACAATATCAACATTTTCTTCTAAATCATACAAAGATAGACTGCATTAAATACTATAAAAGAGGAGAACAAGCTGAAGTGGGAAAAGAAATCAGAATGCAATTAGTCTTAATATTATTTTTTAAAATGTCCTTGATCTGCTTGCAATACTGTCTCTTTCCTCTGAAACCATTACAGTAATGTCAAGAATATTACTACGTTGGTTAAGAATAGCTACTTCTATAATAGTGATTTACTTTGCAAAACTTTTGTATTTTTTTCTGCATAATTTCAAGCTGCTGGTTTTTAGGAAATACATACTTAGGAGACACCTGCAAACCAAGGTACATGCCAGGAAAAGTTCATTGTATAAGGGACTTGTATTTTATTCATAAGTATTTTATTAATTGAAAAATATAATTTAGTGAACCTGAGATGAATATGAGTTTGTGTCACTCCACAAAGTGCCTGAGGCAAATGAAGGGATCTGTCTTATAGTTCATATGTGGAGACTCTGTTTCCTATCTCTTCCTTTATTTATCTTTCCAAGGTGGAACAATTTCAGAAAGAAAGATGATGAGGTCTTCCTTACAAAGAAGATTTAAGGGCTAAAGTGTTCAGTGATTGTAGGACCCACATAAATGTTAAAACCACTTGTACATATCTACTTTACAGTTCTGCAAATCTAGTCCCTTCTTTTGTTAAGAGAAGCATAAGGATTTTGAAACTGAAAAATATGTAGGATTTTAACTTGAAAATGGTTAAAACGTGAACCACTGAGTCAAATTAGAACTGTTTGTTTAATTTGGAAACCCTAAGTTATCTGAATATTAGCTGTAGTGACACTTTGTAGAAATATTCATCTTATACAACTAAGTCAAATGGTACAAGTTGCTAAGAACTTTGTCGCTAGTCTTAAAACATATTTAATATTAAAATATTTGCATAATATTTTTGAAGTTGATGGAAAGATGTACGTGCTTAATGTTAAGCACATGCTTAAACTCTTTGTTGTTGTTAAATATGAGGATTTCTAAAGCAAGTGTTGAAACTGTTTGTATGGATTTATTACCATAGTGTCACCATGATGGACACATAATAGGTTTAATTAAGCCTTCTGCCATTCATTTCTTGATCCTTTCTTCCTTACAACGAATAAATAGCTTAGAATAATAAAATTCATGCCTCTAAAATAGCGGAGCTGTTGTCAGAGAAGCTTTCCTCTTGGAAAAGATAGATCTGGGTTCATCATTGTGGCTATGGTGTATCTGTGATTAAAATCTGCCTTTGACCTTGCTTTACACGGGTTAATCTTTCATCCTAGTCCAAAAGCAACTCTGGAGTAATAAAAACAGCACTTGAGAGATCACCTAAAACTGTGAAGACAGCATCCACTCTTTCTGGCAAGAATGACAAAATAAATGAGTATTTATCTGTTGTTCAGATTTCACTTTAGACCATTAAAGATCATTGCCAGTAGGTAAACTTTATGAGAGATGATCTGTATTTAGGAGTGGTATCCTCTGAAAGCTCCACACACACTTTGTCTCCTGGAACTTCCTTTCCACACACAAAGAATGCAGCATGTCTTCAGGAATGGTCTCCTGACAAAATCTACAGTAACTTATCTATTGTAGCATAAGACCAGCTAAGGGCTCTGGTAGACTTGCTATGTGTATTTCTGTCCCTTCAGTTCTGCTTTTGAAGCTCCCTGATAATTGCAGCAAGTTTCTGTTTTTCCATTGCTACATCAGTATTTAAAGACCAGATGACTTACCCCTGATTTGATTACTTAAAGAGCGTAGGAAATCAAATTCATTCCTATCTACAAAAGCAAATTATTTCTTTGCTTGAAGAGGAGGGTGGGGAAATTATCTTTTCTCTTCTCTCTTCTAGCTTGAATCAGAATCTTGTCTGTTCCAAAAAGGGTTCCTGTGTCTATGTTAGTAAATTAAACATTCCTAGCACAGAGAAAAAATCATGTGGAAAATTCCATATCCATACTACTAAACTCTTTTTATCTTCCAAGATGCAGAGTACTTCAAAACTGTATTTTGGGTATGGTCCCTAGTCACTCCTGTTAACACCTAAAATGTGACAAGAATTGTCTTGGAGAAGGCTGTGGTCCCCACCTAAGAATCCCAAGGACAATTCTAACACTGTGACAGTGTCTGTGATAAAAGTCCTGTGCAAGAGAGTATTTCCTATACTTTCCACTATACTAGTATAGTTATTGTCTGAGTATTTTAAATCGATACTCTTCAGTATACTGAGCAAAATACATGCACTGAATCTTTAATGTATGAATCAGATATGCCATAGTTGTGTGAAAGAATTTAATTTTATGACTTTTACTATGTGAAGAAAATGATGAAAAATGTTAAAGCTAAAGAGTGCTAAAAAAGGAACTCAAATTTTGATCTAGTTTGTGTCCATCCTTCCTAAATTCTCAGTTTACATCATAATGTTTCAGTTAGAAAATAAGCTATCTTAAGATAGGAGATATATCTGAGGAATACCTGGATAAAGTCTTTCTGTAGGGTGACACTCAGGAACATGAGAAGACCATACTAACCAGTACTGTGTTCCAAAGATACTCCATAAGGCAGAAATATTAGACTTTCCTCATTCTCCTGCAAGAACCTGGTTACTCTCTGTTTGTCCTGACAAACAACTATCTCATTCCTTCAATTCGTACATTTGACTTTTCTGTGGTGAAATCACACATTACCTCAGTAATGCAGGCATTTTGATAAAGCTCAGAGCCAAAACTCAGGAAGTACTAAAGCAGCAACTCATAAGAATTTTTCTTTCTCCTGGTAGTATTACAGCAAAGGCAGCTTGGAAGGTTGAAGTCAGAGCCCTAATTAGGGGTTATACATCAATACAGATCACAGGATCACAGACAGTACAAATTTGGTTGTCATTATGTTACTAGCTTCAGAAAAGGGTATCAATTCTGGATGTATTCCACTGAGCAACATTTATTATCTCATTCTATTTGAATTGCACATAGGCATAACTTCAACCTCATTGATCCTCACATCCATCAAATACCAAAAAAATGTATTATTTCAAAGTATTAAAACAGAAATGAGATTTATTAATCTTGTCAAGTTCATTTATTGCTACATAAGTTTTGATGCCATTAAAGTTTAAGTTCTTCTCAGTCTTTAACTCTGAAAAGTTACTTCAAACAATACATTTTATGGTTTGTGTTCTGTGGAAGCATTAATAGAAATCAGTCATGTAGGGAGACAGTTTGAAATGTAATTACAGCAATCATTTAAAGGTGCATAGTATATCTACTGACTTCTGATTTTAACAATGTACATTTTTTCTGCAGGACTGTAAGTAAGGCGGGTGTTTAACCTGTCTGTAACCTACTTACCTATCTTTCACAATCTAATCTATCACACTAATGAACTATTTATATTTAAATATAGATGACAATAATTACAAGTAGCATTACAAAATAGGAGACATTTTTAAAGGATGAATGAGAATTCTGTGCCAAGACCAGACAACACTTTCTAAATTTCCTTTGCAAGTCCTAGCTCAGATAGAGTTTTTAAAATTTATGTCATGTCTCTATTTACATCCTTTAGGGTGTTGCAGATTGTGATGAGCAGTACTCTACCTTCTTTCAAATTAAAGCTGTAGCTCAACTTGAAATTTCTTACATGGTATTTGTAGTAGTATCACGGCACTCCTGCCCTCACTATGTTGCCTCCATTATCCTCACACAGCTGTATTGTGGCTTTCCTGAGAAGCAGATCAGTTTCCTGACCTGGCTGAGGAATAAACCTGTCTGACAGGTTCTTATTCTGTTTATGAAAGAAGATGCACAGGTACTTATGATGGCACAGGGAAAAGAGCAGCACAAGGCTGGGAGGGAATAAGAGAGAAGTAGACAAGGCATTTAAGCTGACTTACTCAGAACAACACTGAATATAAAAGCAGTAGAGTCGCTTTTGCTAATACATTTGGAATTCAGGTGGAAAACTTCCAGGAAAGAGTTGAGTTCCAGCTGAGTTAATTACACTGCAGAGGAGGTATTAAGTTTAAGAAAAGCCTGCAATGAATGAAGGAGATTAATCATCAGAGAAACAGCATCTGGAAGGTTGTGAAACATATGGATAAAGTGAGAATTAGCAGAAGTCAAGCTGAGGTAGACTGACAAAGGAAATTAAAAGAAATACAGATAAGCCTTTCAGCTAGCTTCATAAAACTTAATAAGAAGAATGGATAGAATTAAAATTAATCTACATATGACCCCAAATTCGATGGTGGCCTTTCTTTGGTTTTCCAAGAGGACGGAATATTTATATATGAAGTATGAGAGACTAGAAGGAGAAAGATATGCATTCAGTTTGGGGATAAGAGAAGACAAGAATGGTAATAGTAAATCCACACTTAAAATGTACTTGTTGATAAAAACTGAGGCTCCCATAAGATCCATGAGTTCTAATAAAGTTTAGAAATTCGGTGATAGAACTTCAGAACAGTGTACAATTCCAGGGCCAATTTGTCCTTTGCTCTTTTTGATATTTTCACTAGCGTTCAGATCATAATTATAAAATTAATTAAATTATCTAATGCTACAAAGATGGGAAGTATTGTCAACATAGAAGTTGAATTCTTAACTGTAAGAATTATTCATTTTATTTGTAATGTTTTACACTCAAAATTAGGTATGTAGTAATATCAAGCATCATTTTTACAGCATTTCTTGTAATCATTTTTGAGGATAAAACCAAAACAAGCTTCAAAAATAATTTCTCACCAGTGACAATGATAGCATCAAAAGCATCCTCTGATGACCACCACGTGATGATAATGTGAAGTGCCCAAATGTGGCAGTGTTAAATTCAGTGTGACTGAGTAGTTCTGCACACCAGGACCTAGAAGTTCATAATTTTTCCTGGACTGGTTGTAAAAGTCAGATATCAGAAGTTGTTTTCATAGAATATGTTGTATATATATAAAAAGGAGAAAATCCTCTCTGTAAAATATACTGTAACTTGTCTGCATATACAGACATACACATGGAGTTAAATAATAAAAAATCCCCAACAAACAAACAGGCCTTTAATTGGGTTTCAGCCCTATATCTCATCAAGCATGGAAATATATAAAAATGCCTTCAGGATACTATAAATATGCAAATCCTGACCCCACCCACCTACCCACTCCATCCACCACACTAGTTAAAAGACAATGCTTTAAGTGAGAAAGTTATATACTGTGTGTCTTACTACACATTAAATATTACACTGAATTTTATTAGAGTTGCAAGGTCAAACATCCAAGCTACAGGACAAGGGATTTATCATTGTCTACGCAATCTGAATTTCTCCTTGGGTACAAGAGTCCTACAATACAGATTTGTCACACCATCACTTTTTTTTTTTTTACACTACACCCCCTAGAATCTTTCAGGTCACAGAAAAATTACTACTCACTTACTGAACAGTGTTCTGTTTTCTATTGTTCAGCACACAGCCCCCTACCTTCATAAATTCAGACTATTTAAACCTACTCTGAAGACAAAATTAATTCCCTCAGAAGCTTTTTATGGTGCTCATCATTACAGCATCCAACTGCTTCATAAACATTAATACATTTATTTTTACAGTGTCCCTATGAAGTGAGTAGATATTACTATCTCCTCTTTATAAATGGAAAACTAAGACATGAGAGATTAATGTAAAATATCCACTAATCTGTGAAGCTGTACATGAGCTCAGGAGGAGCTGCTTTTCCCAAGAGCCAGAACTGATCACTTTTCTATTCATCACTTTAACCAATCTTTTTCTTAGTCTTTGTGTCAGTCATATCTCAATCCTGAATCTGGTTTCTGATTTCTCTGCTACTATTGATTAGGATGCTGATCCCATTTGTGGTTTCCTTACTGCAAGCATCTATTTGACTAAAAAACATGGTAACATCTTTCTATCTCTCTTTTAGTCTCCATGTGCTCATTTTGTTACATTGCCTTCAGTTCCTCTGTCTCACATTTCCCACTTCTAGGCTCCTAATCTCAGTTTCCTTCCCTGTCTTTATTCAATATCTTCTATACCATGCTTTTTTGATCCATAACCTACTGCATTCTTAAGAGAGTAAATGAACACTTAGTTATTTTTTAACTAAGTCTGGAAGTAACTGAAACAGGATCTTCTACTGGAAAGTGCTGGCTGTCTTCATCCTAGTAGTTGCTATCTGTTGTGTTTACACTCACAGAAGGATTTCTTGACAGTACAAATATACACTGGCAGAATTAATTTTTTTAAACTAGGCAAATTCTATATATCTTCAGGGTAAATAAATTGCTACTCCATTAGCTCTCATAAGCAAAGTGGGTAAGGCTTTGAATGGCAAGCTGTTACAGTCCTTTGAGTAAGAAGTTCTAATGAAAATTCAGTAGCTGGTGGTTTCTCTTTTAGATTATTACATCATTTCTGCAGAACACACTAAAATGAATCAGGTGGACCTTGGATAAATTTCTGCCTAGAAAGGTATCATAAATACTGGCCATTTATCAACATTTTCTTTACTAGAAGGTCTCAAACTTCTCCCTTATTCCCCATTAATATAACAGAGATTAACTGTGACCTGTATTTTGGTTGGTGACTGCAAGATTTTTAGAATTTTTCACAGACTTTATTCAGTCCCATACTCTGAATTCCACTGCCATTTTATGGTGCTACTGTCTTCCCTGTTTCCTGTCCTTGCCTACTGTGTTCCTTTATAGTTTACAAATAAAAGGCTATTGCTGCAACTAAACTGCAGTATAGAAAATATAAAAAATCATAATTTATTATGATCCATACCCAAGTCAAATCAGTCATATATATGAGTAAGATCTATGATTTTTCTTTGTTTATGTCGCGGATGGTTGTAAAAAGTCTGGTGACATGTATTAATGTGGCATTGGGAAGAGGCTTCCCTCTTCATTTTCAGTTAAATCTTAAAACTGTTGTTACTTCATAAAAATCCTATCTGTTAAAAAAACGTGGAAGTATCATAGATAAAATTTGTCAGTGAGTGTAAAAGTTGAACTGCAATATTGGTAAGAAAATCATATCTAGCTAAACAAAAGATACTATGTATTCTCAGTTTGAGATTTCCTTGTGGCAATCTCAACACAGAAGACAATCTTTTAAGTTTTGTATCCTGCAAAACACAATCACCAGCAGTTCACTCTAAATCATTGGGATTGCATCCAGGATAAAGATCTTTGCTGTTGTCTAAAATGTACAAAGTGGTATACAATATGAACGAAGAATGTTTAAAAACTGGGATACTATTTGCACAGGGGATGTAAGAACTTCAATTTTTCTAATACGAATTTGATCTTTTAAAATATTTTTTTACACATTTAAAATTCCAAAGCACTATGCTTTGGAGTCACTGAAATACCTTTTTTTTTAATAACATCAAAAGTGTTTTGTATACCTTGGTTAAGGAAATCCTATTATAGCGAAGTAAAATCATTTTTGCCACACTATTTTGAGTATTTCAAGTTTAGCTTCATATGATACTAAAAATATATGCAATCCATATGTATGTGCAATATGTACTTAGATGTGGTAAAACATGACTTAGATTGCCAAAACAAAAAGCTTAAATGACTAATTTTATGTATAGACTCTTCTTACAATATATTTCTGTAATGATAAATTAGTAAAATTAGAAAACACAATATCAAGATGGAAATGCTGTTATAATGATCTTACTTTTTTTTTTTTCTTCCTGAAAGCTATGTCACTGTCTTTAATATTCTGTCATACTTGTTGGGGTTATAATGAAATAATCTGATGAGGAAGGCCTCCGATGAAGCTGTACTTTAACTGCTGCTTTTGCAGTCCTGTTTTGTCTAAACTCCCTTTCTCCCACCCCAAACGCTTCCATACGGCTTCTTCTTAAATTACCCGACCAACAGACAATAAATCATCCTTTTTCAGTGTACCTACCTGATGACAAATGCATGCACATTCTACCTGGTCTCCTAGACCTAAAGTGAGACTTACTCACAGCCCAGTAGCTTACCTTTATTTGTTGTTATTTCATGTACTCTCCTAAATGTGTGACCATAGCATGTATACATATTTTTCCCCAGGGGAATATTTAGATAAAAGAGGGCAGAATAAGAGAGACTAGAAACAAAAGAGACAATGGAAAAACTATCCAAGCCCCAAATCTGTGGATTGTCTGACTGTTTCAAATTAACTTTTTATCACACCAATAAGGTGAAAAGAAACATGCTTTACAAAGACCTTTTAAGAAAGACATTAAACTATTATATAAAATTACTCCTACATTATTTAAGAGCAAGTTTAACTAAGTATTTTTAAGTGGCATAGATCTAAAGCATATATAAACTTTGTTCAGACTTGAAGGAAAGCAAGTTAAGTTCAAATGTTTACTTTCACAGCATCACAAGTACCTTACTTATTTAAATAAAATGTTCACTGAAATAAATGTAAATAAAATAAATCCTAGGAGTTGGACTCAATGATCCTTATGGGTGCTTTCCAACATGAGATATTCTATGATACTATGATTTGAGGTAATAAGAATAATTACATTTACATATTTTAGAGACTTGATACAGTATGATACAATCATAGAATGGTTTGAGTTGGAAAAGACCATAAAGATCATCCAGTTCTAGCCCCTGCCATGGGCAGGGACACTTTCCGCTAGACCAGGTTGCTCAGAGCCCCATCCAACCTGACCTTGAACACTTCCGGGGAGGGCATATCCATGACTTCTCTGGGCAACCTGTTCTTAAAAGACATTTAAAGAATTTCATTGTAATATCTAATCTAAATTTACCCTCTTTCAATGTGAAGCTGCTACTCCTGATCCTATCACTATACTCACTGATAAAGAATTCCTCCACGTCTTTCCTCTAGGCCTCCTATCACTCATTTTCAAAGCATTCATATATTATCTTCTAAAGTAACATAGTATTTGTGTAAAGAAATTACATGGTGTACAGAGAAAGATGGAGATATCCCTACCAGACAGGTTATTTTCTGGAAGATACACGTGTTTTTCTAGGTAATATATTTACATACATACTGGTGCCTAAAGTTGATTATTTCATCTTTTTAGGAGACATTTTATTTTAAACTGATAATGAACCCTTAATTCGGTTGTTTTGTACACCCAATAAATTGTTTGCAACCCTATTCAATAAGCTTGCTTTGTAGTCCTTTTGCTTCTTACAAAAATGTTTGGAGATCGGTAAAATACATAATGATTTCTATTTTTAAATAGCCAACCAGATGCAAAGAATTCGTGGCTTCAGACTCTCTAGTCTAGCATTCTTGTGAAAGGACATTGTAATGAAGGCAGTGTTCAGCTGTCTACTTAAATGAGTTAGGACTGCCAAGTTTTCTTTCTTTCTTCCTTTTAAATTATTTTAATGTTATTGAACATTCTGAAATGTGGTAGATTTTCTAGTACATTGCATATAGGTTCTTGTTTTTTCTTGTCTTAGGTAATGAAAGACTAATGTAAAAAATGCAAACCAAATGCTTTCTAAAAGCAAGAAATACTGTTCATGATTTAACAGCTGAAAAATCTGCAAATGATGTCTGGTTTATAGCTCCATGGTTTCACTATTAATGGTCTTAAAATGCTTTCACACACTTTAGCAGATACTGTTTCCAGAATGTAATTATGATTGATATCTTTTAAGGAAAGACTAATGGTACGTCTGTTGTTGCTGTGAAAATGCATTCAAACTAGGTCAGTGCTGCAATATGCTGGAAGGTAAATCTTCATTTTATAAATGTTTTAGATTCCAGAGAATTCTGCTTCTGTTTTGCTCAAATCTACCCTAATACTGAGATGAAATATTTATACCAGAATTAGTTCAATAGGGCCATCATTTTGTTTACAAATTGTGTCACCTTTGAGGGAATTAACAGTTTGTGAGCTGCAAACTTGTGTGAGGTTTTGATACACTGCTCATTGTGAGCACCACGATATTGGTACACATGGATCAATACTAGAAAAAATGTTGCAAAGTAGGTGGAAGTCACATTCTCATAAACCAGTGAGAATAAAATGTTACTATCAGACTTTGAAAAAAACAAAACAAAACAAAACCACAAAAAACCACAACCTGTAAAAAAGAGAAAAAAAGATATCACAGAAACTAGTTTCCATCAATTACATGGCTTCTTGAAAAAGCTTTTCCAGATATATTCTATGTACATATCTATACATCCATATTCTCTTAATTTGATTTGGTTCTGATTTAAGTCATTTGCTGACACAAATTCTTGGAAATATTCTGGTCAAAATAAATAAATAGGCAGAGATTTAAACACTAATTTGTATTTTAAAGACATTTCACTCTTCAGTGATGATACTTATAGTCTCTGTGCAAAAGAGACAGCTGAAAACAGTGACATTGATTTTCAAGACAGAAGCCAACAGGCAGTATCTTGCAACTTGTTTCTCAAACTAAATCATTAGTGAGCATCTCACATCTCGATGTGATCTGCATTATCATATCTATGGGACATACTGTCATGGAATTTGTATCCATGGATTGTTTTTACTTTAGAAGTATGGGTATGGTCTCATTTGCTGATTTGATTTAAATTACCTCTGGTGCACATCAGTTTGTGAATAAACAGGATGGGAAATATTTATATGATATGATACCTGAAATTAAGTTTGAAGTAAAATAAAAAAAAAGGGATTTTTTTTTCTATATGTTATATATACAACCTGCAAGTAAAGTACCTACAGGGACTAATACTACATTCACTATTTGTAGCTATCTGATGCCACAAATTACCAGAAGTGAAAATACTTTTCTTACATTAAGCACAGCCATTTTGAAAAAGGGCTATAATAAAAGGTTTACAAGTTTCAGTGTTTGAATTATAATGTCTGAAAAGATGATGTTTCTGCTTCGAGTCTTTAAATTACTACTTGAGATTTAGGCACTTAATGTTTGATTTATAAAACTTCTTTATATTTTTATGTAGGTTCTTTGCATAGATTACTTGGTAAAAGTAAAGCACTTTTAGTTTATATAAATTATATTTTTTCATTCCTTTTTCATGAAAACTCATATAGGTGCTACCTCATCATTCTCATCTCAAGAATGCACATAAAAACAAAAATAGGTTGAAGTTGTGAAAGAACTGCAGTAATCTCAGACTTAATAAGTAGATTACACAGCAATATATTTTATTTAATAAAAAGTAGTGGAAACATTTTACAGTGAAGTGCAGAAGCTAGAGTTGCTTGGAGGAATATGACTGGTAAAAAAATATGGTTCCTCTTTGTAACAATATATTTGATCACATCTGGCACTTCCAGGATATTCAGACTGAACTTCTTGCTAGGTATTCTTTTTTATCTTACGTATAAACATTTTTAAACAAAATAGCTCTGAAGTACTACCAAGGACAGCTTCCCAGATGTCATCTAGATTACCAGTGCTTGTTGCCCATAAGAACATCGAGTAAGATACCAAAGGTCTGTAACATTTATAACTAAAATGTAAGAAGAAAACTGATTACCACTTAAGCAAGTGTTTGAAAATTCCAACATGTTCTAGATTTGGGGGAGATGGGAGAATATTACTTTACACTATTAGTTTTTCTGTAATAATGAAAAGGCCAAACACAACAAACTGAAGGTCAATTGTTTGAGATACTGTATAAACATAATAAATGAGACAGGGTATCAGGTATCAACCAACAAGGAGGAAGCTGAGGTACTCAAGCACAACAGGTTTGAGGAAGATACAGACACTTGCCCTCCTAGCTGCTGGCACTACTGACATGGTCTGTGACCTGCAGTCCCAATCCAGCCACCAGTGCCAAGCCCTTCACTTACCTCACTCACCCCAGTCCATCCAGTAGATGGTTTTGAGAACACAAATCATTGTCACACCAGTGGCTGAAGGTTAAAGACCCCACTGGCTCTGCTAGATGGCACCAGTTTTCACTCACACACACAGAGTTCTCATCAGTAGCTGGTACTTAAGTCTTCACAGCACACATATGAATGAGAGTGAGAAATTATGCAGATAGTAAAAATGTTTTATAAGCTGCACTGATCACTGCAGTGATCAGGCACAGGACTCAGCCAGACCAGCATATTGACCAGCCTTGTTTTATGTGTGACCAACCCCTTTTATAAACTTTTCTCTTTCATACCCTTTCCTGTCTACTTGCTCTTTCTTCCTTCTTGTTCCCTGTTACCCTGCACAGTCCCTATGGTTTTTCACAGCTCTGTCCATTCCCACACTCCTCCTGGCCTCAGTCCCCAAGATTTACAATCTTATCAGTTGCAATGTCCAGGTTGATTTTCCTGGAAGTGATGCCTGTGGTTTCTTCAATTAGTGTAACTGGTGATGTTTGTACCCTGTCATTGTCTGTTAATTGTCTCCACATGTTTGGTAAGGTCTGTGTCTCTGTAGATTTTTCTGGTTTCTCCCTTTTCCTTTAGTTTCCCAAATGACAGCTAGTGTCACACCCTCTCCCCCCCTCCCCGTCCCCCCTTTAACTTACACCTTTTATTATTTTATTTACACCTTTTATTATTTTATTTACACCTTTATTATTTTTACATATATGTTTACACCTTCTATTATTACCCCATTTTGCATTTAGAAAGGTCCTTGATGAGGCACCGTTAAAGAATCACACACTGTCACTACAAATATAACTAAAAAGAAAAAGTTGCATAATTTCTTCACAATGTAATGATTCTTTCCCACCTCTTATACCACTCTTTCCATTCATATTCAAAAGCACCAGAAAATATTAAAGGAATCTTGAAGCAAAAAATGTTTTATAATAATGCCAATTAATAACAAAAGCACTATTATGTCCTTTACAGCTTTTCATTATTTCAAGAAATGTCAGTTCATACTGCACTTTTCCTCAAGTGTTAAATAAATATAGCAGCATTTGGAGCATTAAAATAACACTAGGCAGTGTCTTAAATGTATTTTGCAATAAATTTCCTTTAATCCTGAACTGTTATGCGTTGCCTTAACTATCATGAGAAAGAAATCTCTGCCAATCATGACAAAAGTGAACCCTCATTTCATTTGCATTCATTAGCACAACTTACTGATTCCTGGGTTAATATTAGTGGATTTTCTTTTCCTTGATCTTGAGCTCTCTATGTCACAAATTGTTCCTTAAATGGAAGCAGCTGATAATTCGCCTCTGTGCAGTGACAATAGCACATGTAGCATTACGTTGTCTTCCCTGCAGCTCCTCAGAATCTGTATTCAGATTTTCAGGCCTGCTTGTAATAGATATTTTTTGCAATGTTGTGACATCACTTTTTTAGCTCTGCTATAACTTTTTTTAAAGTCTAATATTGACAATTTACTACTTTTCTTATATGGACATAGGTCTGGATCTCAAAGTGTGAGCTCAAATTAGTGTGAATAATTTCTCTGTTGAAAATGTTGGTGATCAACTCGTTAAATGTCACAAAAGACATATGATTAGTCTATGATTCTATGCTTCTATGTTTACTTAAAATACGATCATATGGGTTTTGTTTATCTAGCTGATAAATGTGAATGTATGTGTAGAGATAGACATCTACATGCATGTGTAGTTTTTAAACTTCTGAGTCAATCATTTTTTTCCAGGACTCTGTACTTAATGCTGTTGTCCCAGAAATGGATTCTTTATCTGGTGTGCAAAATCCAATCCACACATAGAGACGAGATACCAGTTTTGTTACAATCTTGCACAGGATCGTGTGCTAGCAGGTTAGTGCCAAGAAAACTAGCACCCCGCAGTGACAGGGCAGAGAATATTTATAACTGAAAATTGAGATTAAGTTACATTGTACCGATTGTCCTCGATTGGTCCGGGGCTACAATCGATAAGGGTGTTTTTGTTTCAGTGTTTATTTTAACAAAGATTTGCTGTAAATTGACTTCATGCCCCCTTAAGGAATGCCCTCCAGGGGGACCTCCTCCTCTTACTGTCCCTGTGATATCACGTTAATCGCTGCTGACGTTGGGCGTTCCCATTCCTGTTGTTATCCGCTTGGTTAACGGTCTGTTCTGTAGTGGAGCCAGTCTATCAGCAGTTATCACCCTAAGCACAGTCATTGAGTCCTCTTTAGCAATACCACTAGCGTAGGACATTTCTTTGCCATCGCTATGCTATTGACTGTCTCTGCTCTGTCCATTGGACCATGTTTTCCCAAGGTTTTATAAAGCGACAGATGAGACAGGTAATAGAGGAATTTCAAGATCAAGATCACATCAGGATCTTCTGGTAGAAGAACGTAATGTGAGGGAGATTTGACTGACAGAACGTACAACGTTTTTTAATAGTCATTGCCTACTGTTAGCCTGAAAATTTGCTTTTGTGAACTTGAATATTAAATGATTTGTCCTCAAGAAATTAAAAAGTGAAACTCATAAGAAACTGTGACTGCATCTTGAGGTTACTCTGAGCTTTCAAGAGACCAAGTCCTCCTATACAAATTTGACCACAAACTTCTTTGCTGTCAGAAAATGAATTATTGATTCTTTTAGAGACTAGATTTAAGAACAAATGTAAAATGTTGAATTTAGCAGACTGTTTCCTTCCAGGTTCAGCTAGATGAGTTAAAAATCCTTATGAAGATTTTCATGACAGTAATACTAAAAATGACCCGAGAGACAGTGAATTCAAGGTCATCTTTCTATTCCCGTGAGAGCAATATGAAGAAAAATCCACTTATTCTTGCTTCAGAGCAATCTGCTTACTTCCTGTCTGTCATCACAACCACTTTTCTTAAGATTTCCATAAAACTATACAAATTACAAAGAAATGGAACTGACACATAGCTTCTGCCACCTTGCACGAAGTCAACAGATAGCCTGTGACCAGAACAGAAATTTTCCCGTGAAGTGCAATTCTTCACATAGAGCTCCTTTGGATTAAAATAAA
>VWZY01005872.1:398078-498445 GCA_013399075.1 Chloroceryle aenea | reverse complement strand
AAAAAAAAAATACACCAAAACCAAACCAAAATAATAATAATAATAAAACCCTAACAATTGACCATGAGAAAAAGTTGATTGTAAGTTTTCAGCAGCAGTTTATTTTCTTTTATCTGTCTAGCTGTTTCCCATCTAAGACATAGTAGGCTCAGGATTTTTGAACTCTTTTGTCTAATAGGATGAAAGGGATCCTGTATTACCGGCAGTCATTAGCGTTAGGATGTGCTGAAATAATCCCTGAGTTTATGTTCTTTGTTACTCCTTTGTGTCTCACATTACCCTGTGTTTCAGCCCTTGGTGGCAGTGTGCCTTTCCTTGGCCATGGCACTTCTCATCTAAAGGAATGGCTGTTTAGAGTTATTCCAGCTTCCATTTTATTTGAGTTCTAAATCAAAAATCAAGTTTATTCTTTCTGTACTGATAGTATGAAAATTTCTGATCTTCCTTTCCATCCTTTTACTTCTGGGGCTACAAGTTGAAAAGGAAGTCGATTAATGTGAAAGGATTTGGAGGACTGACTAGAAAAATAGAATAAGTTCTGTAGAAAATGAAATTTGTTTTATTTATCTCTACAAAGGAAGATTACCAATGCACTGATGCATAGTCAATAACAATGCAATTTAGGACGTGAAGCAATAACAGAATTCAGTGTTTGAAAAGTAAAGTTGATTTTATTTTTTAATTATTTTTTTTTTTAATTGGAAATAAGGTGCAACTTCATAGGGAGAAAAAAAATAGCCACAGGAAGAAAAGTCTATTTTAAATACCAATTAATTTAGAAAAATCCTATAGTTCATGTTATGCAGAAGTTACAGCAGATGATTGCAATATACTTTGAGATCCTTAAAAATTGCATTCTCTATTTCTCACTCTTTTGCATTTTCTGTTGGGAGCAACATGGCAGTTATTCACTTCCTGAATATGAGCTTAAGACAGTAAAGGTAAACCTCTCACAAATGGTCCTTCATTAGGAGCACTCATGACAACTTGATTTATTGGTATACCTTAGGGTATGTAGTCTGATTAGCTGCTTGACGTTGACATACCAGTTTTTTACTCACGGGATCTCTGAAATTTGTTTTCACATTTTTTCTTCTCCATATGAGATACCAGATTTATTCTCTGTGACAATCATTGTAGTAACCTTGACATGTCTAAACATATAAAACAAATTCAGACATTTAGACATGTAGTAGGAGGCCATTAATGTAACTAAAATTATTAGTAATATATT
This sequence comes from Chloroceryle aenea, assembly GCA_013399075.1. Classification (NCBI taxonomy): domain Eukaryota; kingdom Metazoa; phylum Chordata; class Aves; order Coraciiformes; family Cerylidae; genus Chloroceryle; species Chloroceryle aenea. Next base: position 497,211 of record VWZY01005872.1, on the reverse strand, counting down.
TTTATTTTCACTATATCTTAGTCCTAAATTATCTGGCCCTGAATGCTAATAGAGAGGCACTCTATTCTTCTGACAGAAAGGTTCCTTGGAGACATTAAAAACTTGGTAAGACAGGACAACCTGATAAAAGCTGATCCTGTCTTTAGTAGAATATTGTAAATGATCTTAGAGATCCCATCCAACCTAGATTAATCTATGACAGTTTTATGGAGGAGGAAGGAAAACTTTCTGGGCAAAAGTCAGACTACAGTTCCAAGACTGAATTCAGATGAATTTGCTATGAATAGTAGACTGGATACCTGTGACTCAAATTTGGCCATCTACACATAATGTGTTCCACACAGAAATACAATGCAAAAGATGTGGCTGCTATTTTTCTTTTCTATGAGGATGGAACTGCAAAAGATTGAAATGGCTTAAGCTCCCTCTGGTAACTGTACACACACATACAGTGGCCAAAGCCAGGGAATTTTTTTGTGAATTTTTATTCTTTGAAAATAATTATAAGCATTGCATATGTATGTATCATTCACAAATGTGTATTTTATATTCTCTTGATGCCCTTCAGAAATGCTGATTCTGACACAAAAGTAGTCATGAAGTGATAAATATCATTCAGTTCTCAGATGAATATGCAATTGTTAAATTTACCCTTTGTGATACTCTGTGAAGTTAATGGAATAAGGGATTAATTAGACCCCTCTAATCTACAGTTTCAACAGATTCGTAATTTTATTTATTTTTTCTTTATCACCAGAATTTTTCATTAAATATGTTTTTGTCAATCTTATACACTGTGCTTTATACAGCATTAGGCTGTTGGAAAATGTATATATTCTCCGTTAGCCTTTTGTGCTTCTGGGCTTTGCCTATTTAGATAACAAAGCCACGAGGAAATTGATCTGCATATGAGGTTATATTTGCATAAGTCCATTTACTTCAGTGACACAAAGCATACAAGTGAATCAGCTCATAGAGACCTGGTACATAAAGAACTTAATGTAATTACATATTGAACTGTCAAAACCTTTTTATAAAAACAGTCCATGCGGAGGGTCTATGTTGATCCGGTATTACTGTACCTGGAGTTTTTAATTTTTTGGTACTAATTCAGTAGAAAACATGGAATACCCAGAAAGGATTTAGACAAAAACATGACAACAAAATAAATGAGCTACTCAAATCATGATTTCTGAGGAGAGAATATTGATAAAATCCTTGCTGATGTACATGAGAGAAAAATCTAAACTTACAAAGATAGTGCTTTCCTGCCTCTAACAGGGACCACAGAGTGACTATACTAGATAATTTGTCTGACAGATATGAAACCTGTTGCAAGAGTGTGTTGAATGTCACAGCTATCCCCTGTGATCCTTATATTTGTCAACATTAAAGTGTGCCTATTTAGTGAAATTGTGCAGACTCATGTTTTTAGCACTGATTCTTACTGATTCTGTCAGAGTACCTCAACTGCAGCCATTTTATAAGCACTGAAGTAAGGAAGTACTTCTATTTCAATTATCTTAATATTTTCAAATTATTTTAAAGATTCTTAAAGTAATTACAGCTGCAATAGGGTCAAGTTTAAGACAATAAAGTTAAGAACTCAGACAGAAGGAAATGGTCTCTGCTGATGAGATAATTAAATGATACTGTGTCCAGTTTCTGGCCACCAAGAGAGAAAAAACATTGATAACCTAGAGGGAGTTCAGGGGCAATCTACCCTGATGATGAAGGCTGGAACACTTGCCCTGTGAGCAGAAGCTGGAGGAGCTGGATTTGTTAACCCTGGAGCAGAGAAAACTTCATGGGATATAACAGCATTCCCCCTAGTGTTTATAGGGAGGTCAGCTATGATACAGACTTTTGAAAGTGGTGTTCTCCAGGAGGAAAAGAGTAAACAGGCACAAACTGAAGTGAGAGTTAGAAGGAGAAGCATCTTCCCCACAGGACAGATAGGCAGTAGCACAGGTTTCCCAAAGAGGTTATGTAGTGCCCAGCCTTGGAGGTTTTCAAGACCCAACTAGATGAAGCTCCAAGCAACTAGTTCTAACACTCTGAATGACCTTGCTTAAACAGGTGATTGAACCAGCAACCTCCTGAGGTCCCCTCCACTCTGAATTATCCTCTGATTTTACCTCTCCAGCTTCCAGCTTCTCTGTGTCCTTCCATCTGTTAAATAACTTTGACATTGGTATTGGAATAATAATATTTTCTACATTGTTGCACCTAAATTAAATTTACTGCAGGGTAGGACTGTGAAGTGCAGTATTTTCAGTTTATTCAGAATGCAATCAAAGGCATGTATTCCCATGTTCTGAGAGATAGGACTTATAGAAAGCCCTTTGACACCAATTTGGATTACACAAGAAAACTGGAAGAAAAAACAAACATCACCAGTCTTTGTGTTGACTGAATATAGAAAATTCATTGAAGGATGAGTTGTGTCATATCTCTCATGAGGGAGAACATAAAATAGAACATTAAACATCTAGCTTTAGATTTTTGAGCTTATTAGTAAGGACGTTTTACTGTTAGTTTAGGAATGTCAGCAACTGATATTTGCTTAAGGGAAAAAGTCAAAATGAAGCATGAGAACAGTAAGGGATATCCCCCCCAGTACTGGGATCTTGCTGCTATGACAGAGTATCTAAATGACAAGTTGTCTATTCAGGTTCACAAAATTTAGCTGAATGTATAGTTAACAGGTAGAAGACATAAAGTATCCTCAAGAAATATCAGCTTTTATTTTAAAATAGTGTGTTTACATGTGTCATGAAAAAATGAAAGACAGCTTTATAACCCTATATGATGCAAAAGAAAACAAATAGCTACAAACTGGAACTTATGTGGTTGGGTGGAACTGTGTCATTTCAAAGTCAAATTGCAGTGAAAACTCTGGCTCCATCAGCTCAAATTCCTTGTAGCTGGACAAAAGATGAAAGCAGATCTAGTGCTCTGTCCATGGATCTGGCACTTTTTTAATTAACTGCTTACCAGTGGACATATTGAAGGACACCCAGTCTTAAATGAAAAGGAGTAATATTCCAGATTTTCCCCTTCTAAACCTGTCATCTATTTTCTATTCTGTTTAGAACCTGACCTTCATTGCTATATGTCATCTGGATCATAAGACTCAGATTTATCTACTCCTGCACATGCAAACCTTCAATTATAAAAGAACAGACTAATGCCCCAGGAAAGGTTTGGAGGATAACAGAACATACAGTTGAACCTAAAAGATAGTGTCTATTTAATTTGTTCTTCCAAAATTTAATTATATTAAGTATTTCAAAAGAATTGCAAATGTCTCCCTTTTGATACCATTCCTGTGATTCAACCAGTAAGAACAAACATGCCTTCTGGAAAGATCACACATCATACAGAAAGTTTGGGCAAATTCCTTTCCTGTAAGATAGAGTACAGAGAAAATTGAATTTATTTTAGCCAACTGTAGTTAAACTGCATTTCAAATTTACATTTGTACAAAATTAATCATAAGATTGTGAGTTGCACATACAAAGAATGTCCCATTCTTCCTTCTCGAGTGTCCTGGTTTGAGTGAGAACAGAACTAATTCTGTTCGGTGATTTTACTTTTCAGCTCAGCTCTTCTAACTGCACTGTCTGAAGTTAGCAGCCTGTTTTCAGACTGTCTGCTGCTAGCAGTGATAACACGCCATGGTTAGTTACTAACAAGGATTGGTGTGCAGACCAAAGCCACTGCTGGATCTTGTGCACCACATTAAGGGGTGCAGGAAAGTGAAAGGCTGCACCTGCAGGGAGAAGCAGACAGGACAGGTGACCCCAAACTGACCAACAAGAGATTCCATCCCATATATGCCATATTTGTTGTAAAGCAGAGGGATCTGGAGGGTCTATAGCTCGCTCGATTGTTTGCTCTCTGTGTGGAGGCTCCCGGGCTCTTCTCCCCTCTTGGACTGCTTTGCCAGCTTTGCTAGGCTTGGCTCAGGTCCTCTTTCAGTTCCTTCCTCAGAGCACCCAAGGAGGACTCTGTCCATTCTGCCCTTGATCCCAATCTGCGTGTTCCTGAATCCAGTACCAGATTCCAAATCCTGAACACAGCTCCCGTCTGCTGCAGGGCCCAGTCTGGGACTCCCTCAGTGCCTGCTCCACAGCATCAATGGCAGTGATGTAATTACTATCAGGGCTGTTGGGTTCGATACTGGTTTTGTATATATTTGTACATATTCTATTTTTATTATTATTTTCATTTTCATTAAAGCTGTTCTAGTTTCCTTTTCTAATCATTAAGTCTCTCTCCCTTATTCCCTTTCTCTTCCCCTTTGGTGAGGGAGGAGGGTTAATAAAAAGCATCTGTTACATGTCTAAGGGTCCACACTGACCCTAAACCATGACATCGATATATTAGGAATTTCCTACATTGCTCCACCAGGTTTTGCTGTTGTGAGCCATACTTCAAACCTTCCTCTCAGATCAAAAGACATACTAGGCTTGACCTTCCATGTCTAGCTAAGCAATTAATCTTCAGAAAACTTACGTTTTAAAGACTTATGAAAGCTTACTGGTATCAGCTGACATATGAAAAAAAGTCATAAGCAAATGAGAAAGAACCCAGTTTCAGAACTGGTCTGAATGACAACTCCTGAAAGGTTGTTTGTCTCTGTGCTTTCTGAATGACAAGCTATCATTGCATAGTAAAGACGTGTGCTAGCCACTTACATACTGCACATGTACCAGAGCTCTTCTCAGGATGCTTGCATAAACTGTATAGATTTTCTCATTGTTAATATAATGACTAGCATAGATGCTCAGTGCAAAAGAACCTTGGAATATATTCTCAAATACATAATACCTTTGTATACCCTTGAACACATTACTTTTTTGCTTTTTCTTGTTTACACATGAAGGTAAAAGACAAGGACACAATAAGGTCTGTGAACCTTCACTGAGAGTTTTTAGGATGAGGCTGAGCAACAGACACTTGCCTTTACCCAAAATCTATTTAAACATTTAAACACTTTATTATTTTCTACTTTTTAAATTATTATTATTTTTCCACAAAGATTACATAAAGATTCTGGAGAGTTCAATCCACATTATATAAGAAAAAGGCAGGACAACAGCTGTTTTTCCAAACAGCTATTGAGCAGTCTGCCAGAGGCAAACAGAATTTGCATCCCCTTCACAGCTTATATATTGGACATGCCTTCTCTACACGCACTGTGCCATGAGCATCTATGCCAGCTCTACTGAAAGCAAGTGTCTATAAGATCTAACAGGACTGACCAGTCATTGTCTTTGTCTACGGAGAATTTCACTGCAGTAATATAAGAAGACAAAGTGACACTTAAGAAAAACTGTTGAGAAAACATATATGAAATTTCATTTATTTTCCCAGTGATCCCTGTGACTAAGAACTATTAAATTAACTAGAAAACAATGGACCTAAATCAAGGCTGGGATAAACCAAAGTAATGTCAAACTAATGGGGGGGGAGGGGAAAAAAAAAAAAGACGGCATAATTGTGCATTTTTATTTTCAGTGAAAATGTTATGTTTGTTCTGCTGATAGATTTAACCTTCTCTATGTTGTATTAAGATTAATAATTTTCAAAGTAAACTTTTTGAAAGAACTGATTTATGTGCTTTGATAAGAGGTCTTTGTATTACATTATTTTCCATTGTCACCGTATTTTACATTGTACCTACTTCCTTTGCCTCTGGCCTCTTAAATCTCAATTATAGGTGTGATTTGTTCGTTGGTTTGGGGTTTTTTCTATGGTAGTTATTTCCAAACTTCAGAGCATTAATCTTTGCTATCTCTCAAAGCTTGTTATAGACCTCCTTGCATCTTTATTTCAAAGGATCAGTGAGTTAATGCTACCTAATGAGACATCGGGAACTTTATCAATACTGCAGTGCAACCTCGTATATTAATAAGTGAAGTGATAAAATACAAATGAGATCCTCTTACACACAATAGATTTTACATTATTTATTTATGATAGGTATGTATGTCAAGAGCTACTGTTTGTGTAGTTGTATATTATAGACTCTAAGATATAGGAGTATATTTAGATTTTCTAGGGTATGTTCAAAATATTAGTGATAGCATTGCAATTGAATACAGCATGACTATGAAAAATTATTTTGAAAGTTTAGGACTTCCTTGTTTCTCCCATTACTCTCACTATTTTTACTATTAGAAATTAATGTTATGGGAAAAAAATATTGATCTGCCTTCCACTTTTATTAAGGAAGCTTCTCTAGTTTTTGTACATATATCTCATCATATGTTTCTATTAAGTTCCTTTCCAACTCTCACTTAAGAGAACTAAGAGACACTCAAATAACTTGGAAGTGTTTCTTAGTTTCTTAGAACTAACGGTGGCATTTAAAAGGAAGGATTTAACAGGTAGAAATACTCAGGCTGCTTTTGTGAGGTTGAGGAGCAGGTTTACATGATAGCCATTGTTTTTTGTGTTTACTGAAAATCAATACCTACCCAAAGGCATTGCTTTTCTGACATTACAGGTGTTTCTAGGGAGGGAATTAGTTTCCTACACTCCTTATGAACACAATGCAGTAAAGAAGATGCATAACAAACACACATCCATTTCTTTCCAGTTATTTTGAAAGCTTTTTCCTTCCACTGAAATTGCAAGCAAGAAATATGAAGTGCTAGATGCTTTTATGCATGCTTTATTTAGTCTGCAGATCATCTGATGCTGGACATTAGAAACAGCATTATGGTGGTGGCACTTTTGCCACCCTTCTGCCACGCAGAAGAGTAGGTTGTCTAACTATCACTCAGATTCAGTAGACTCATTAGACTGAGCTGGAGGTTTTACTGTATATGTACAGTATTTATCAAACAGGTAGGCAAAATATGGAGTTCACTAAACTGTAGAGTTTTTTTAAAGTCAGTATAAAACTCTTTAATACATAAAACTTTTATATTTTCTATACTACAGAACAATATGAAACACATTAGGTGTAAAATTAAATATTTATTTTTTTATTTATTTTTTTTTTACAATTTAAAGCTATCATCTAGTCCTGCAGCAACAGTATCTTATAATACAATTTAGTGCCACAATCAGAAAGTCTATGAGGTTAAAGGATGAATTTGCCTTTATTTGGAGATTGTTTGGAAAAGTACTACACTCATATCTTGACCTGTGTACCTTTAAAAAAATTAATTAGTTCACTGTTGTCCTGATAAGAGTAAAAAACTGTTGCTTCACCTATTACTAAAGAAGGACTACACAGTTAAGGGATTTTATACTTGCTTTTATTACTTTTCTTCAATATCAAAAGAATGCTTTGCCATGTTCTATTCAGTTTTATTAAGGCATTGCAGAAAAAATAATAATATTGAGAAAACAAACTGAAGATCAAGGAAATAGTAAAGTGTTTCTAAATGCACTTTCTTAATTCTCTTTAATGTCAGATACCTACACTACAGGCAGCTTCAACTGATCTAGTTGTTTAGATTCCCTACTTAATCTATTGCACTACAAGGATGTAATTCATTCACATCAAGATGACAACTCAGGTCAAAAGAATCAGGACTTTGAAGTGTCTCTGTCTTTGAATTAGAATTCAACTGTATTCAAAGCAAAAACTAAATTTCCCAAATAAAAGGGATAACAGTTGAAAATGTTCTCATACATTCAAAATACTTGCATTAAAATATATATTTTTAAAAAGCTTTTATTATAATTAACATTATATTGTTACCTTAAATTATACTCATTCATGAATCACCTCAATGAATAGTCACCATTACCTAGTCACACTACCATTTGCTTTAAGTTTGATTATATTTGATTTGCATTTGGTAGGCCATAGACATTTATGATGTAACTTTATCTAAACTAGTAAATGTAAATATACTGATGTGATATTTTTACTTTTTACTTGGAATGATCTTAATCACAGATAATTTTAACCTATAATCCATGCTTGTATTGTTAACTAGAAACATGTAATACTTAGTAGTAATTGACTTGGATAAAATGAATGTAGGCTACCATTGTATTTTTTCATGTCAATAATTTGCAATTATGCTGATAAAAATCCCATTTCATCCCCTTAGAGTGTGAAATGTAAAAAGGGTTACAATGAATTAAACAAAATAGTTTAAATTAAATTACATTGATAGTATGGATGTAATTCTCCTATTTAGGTACCTAAACATCAGTTACCTCCTTAAACAATCAGTTGTGCAATTGAGATTTCTGCAATCATTATTAAAGTGATAACACTGCAATCATTTGGTATAATTTTCCTATTCTTTCCCATACATTACTGAAAAGCCTTCACTATATTTTCTTCATCTTCTCTAAGAATATCTCTTAGATTGTTATTATTTTTTGTGTGAATAATTTATGCATGAAATCTATATTAAAAATAATATTTCATTGTATACAAATATTCATGCACATATTTAAATCAGTTGAGTATACCCACTGAGTTCAAAGGGACAACTTCAGGAGGGAACTTAATCATATAATGTTTATTTGGACGGTCAGCTAAACTCGCTGGGAGATTGATTCAGAAGCTCAGATATCTTCTTTAAAGAAAAGTATTTTTCCTTTTCCCACCTTTAATTTAATCATAATTTTTTTTCTTAGACTTAGGTATTTATCAGTGTAAGATCTTTTCTGTAATGCAAATTTATCTCATAACTTTTCTCTAAAGCCTTTCAGGTTTGTCAAACTCTTCTTAAAAGTATAGCATCAGAACAACATATTGTACTTATATGACAGAAATTTTTAAAGGACCTTATTTTCAGACAGAAAAAAGTCATCCGTTTTTTTGTAAAATAAAAAGTAACTCTCACTTGAGTGGGGGAAGCAAACTAATTTTATAACATATAATATTAAACATCTAGAACCCAGTCAGTAGGTATGAATAAGATATTTCTCCTGAAATATTGTAGACTCATATATGGATAATTTCACCCATTATTTTTTTGTTAGTTAAGTTCTTTGGCTGAGTCAGGTCCTTTGTAAATTACTACTTTGTATTAAGTAACAATCCTTTCAGCACCTCTGAGGTTACAGACCTGCCATTTGGTAATCATCTAACAATCTCGATGCAGAAACTGTTTCTCTGTAAGTCTGTTGATGTTTTCCTGATTTTCCTTTTGATATTCATTTGGATATTAATCCAAATATCCAATTTGGATATTAATCTAAATCATTCTTTATATCATTTGACAATATTAAAATCTGACCTATCTTCATAGTCTTCATTATATAGTCTCTAACTATTTCTTCCATTTCAGTATAAAATCCAGACATTATTTTCAACACGCTGACACTTTTCATTTTTCTGAAGTGAATATTCAGTTCTTTCATATTCACTACAGAAACTTTACCAGCTCTTCCTGCTGGTAAAAACATTTTATTTATTTTGTCTGCTCTACCAAATGCACACTGTATGTTTGAAATGGCTAGACTTCTTTTTAATGTTTTTCCCCCATGTCCTCTTTTATGGCTGTCTCTTTCTGAATAACAATTGCAACTGCTTTATGGTAGCTTACTAGAAGGGCATATCCTAACAGGTCTGGTTCCTGTAACACAAGTTTTCCTGTTATACAGATCTCAAACTCAAAACTTCTCCAGCCTGATTTTTTTTGTTTTAAACCTCTCAGGGCTGATTTGTATTACAAAGCCCAGTGTGTGGCAAAACTTTGTCTAAATGTAAGTTTGTTATTATGGTCAATCATAGTTTTAAGGCTTACATGTGTTGTGTAATTCATCATTAACAATGCAGGTGGAAATATCATTCTTTTGTAGGACACTCAGACTTGTCCTGTGAGCAAGTTCAGTTGACTGTAATGGAAATATCTGTCTTTCAAGATTCTAATTTTTTAAAAGGATTGCATACTACTATGCTTAGGTATGACTGCAGGCCTTGATAGTATCATCTAAAATTTGATCTCTCATAAATTTTGTGGTTTCCAGTCCATATGAGAAGTGAAGCTGTCCTGCTATTCTTTCCCACTGTGTTACCCAACTATGCATAACTTCCAAATCAACAGTTTTCACAGCTGTGACTGTGCAGAGTTTCAGTATCAGAAGTCTGTGCTACTGTTACAGATGGGACTTACTTGGCAGTAATTTGCCTTGGCCTAGGAAGGTCACTTAAAATGAGAAACAATTAATAGATCGCTTAAAGAAATCAATCCATATAGTGAAACATGTAACTGACTTAGTTCAGGAAACATATTTTACTTTTATTTCTATTGATCAACAGGCAATAATATATAATTGTGACAAATGATAAAGAAGTTTATATGTTCAGAGGAACTACTGAGGGATTGCTGCGTACATTCCTAAACCAAAGACTGTGATTGCTTCTTTGGGCAACCTTGTAAATACATGGCAGCCTGTGCAATACTACTGATATACCTGTGTCTGCATTAAATTTCTTATGTAGATATCTTAGGTAGGATATTATTTTGATAAGAAGCATAATTGTCTCGAGAAAAAAAGAAAAGAGGAGAGGAGAGAGTAAGTGTCATAGAAGAATAACATTAAAATACAGAGAGAGAGAGATGGGAGAATAGTGCCATTTAGAGAGCATTAGAAACAGCTTTAGCCAGGATCTCATGAAATTATGAAACCTTCTATGAGGGTTTGACTTCACTTATATGACAAATAAATAGTGTGCCATTAATTGGCCACAGATTAGATTGTTAAATGAAAGGTTACCTTCATAGGGTTTTTAAGTGAAGTATCCTAATCTACAGACTGGAATGGTTAAAGTACATAGTAATTTATGTAGCCTAGCCAACTGGTGACAAACTTACATGAGTCTTACTTGTTCAATTAATTGCAATTTAATATCACTTTGATGTTAAGCAGAATAATATTCTCCAATACAAACTACATTATTCAAAACATTACCTGGGACCATATGTAACAACAAGTAGCTACCTAGGAAACACTCTGTGTGTTTGTAAAGCCTTCATTTCCCTTTGTGCCATTCAGCTAAAACCAAGGTCTTCCACATTTACTCCTTGGATGTGTCCAAACAGTTATCTTGTCACAATTGAATTGTAGGTCATATTGGGCAGTATAGCTCTTAGAGAAGATCAAGTAAATAATTTCCTGGAGATTATGACCTTCTTCTTTTCTTATGACCAGAAGTGAAGTATGGAGTCATTTATACACATTAGTCTAGTGAAAAGTCAGCACTGTGAAATGACTTGTGAAGGGTGGAGTCAGAATTTGTTATGTCATACCTCACAGAAATGGTGTCTGCAAGCCTCTAGCTGTTATTGGAAGCTGGACAGTCATGCCATTCTCCAAGACTTAGATCTGCACAGTAGTTCTCAGATGTTATACTTGACCTAGTTCACGCACATATACCTTGTAATTCTGAAATACAACCTTTATTTATGCAAAATATATTTAAGTCAGAAAACAAAGCAAAACAAACAAACAAACAAAGAACAACAAACAAAAAAAAACCCACAACAGAATAACAATCATAATATTACCAAACATCTCTACATGTTACCTTCAGGACAGGGACCCTGGTAGACCAGGCTTTTATTTTCTTCAGAGTCTTTGTCTGTGCCACCTTTGCTATATTTATGCCACTAAACAAAAATATTCATGAAGTTGAAAAAGTCCTTGCCTGAATTTGTAAATCCCTTTGTAGTCAGTAAAAAGAAATAATTCTTCGGTGGAAATCTCTTCCTAAATTAAAGATCCAAACTAGGCCAGATGAAACAAGTCATGGAAATATGGTGGTATTCTGTCAGTGTACTATAAAAGAAGCAAGATAGCATCAAATATAGAAGCTGTGGAATTTGTAAAAATTTTAATTTAGGTAAGCTCAGTGTCATCTATTCTGAACTTGGGTAAATTTACTTCCTTTCCCACTTTTCCATGAAGAGAATTATTTAATTTCGTTACTGTTTTATACCCTTTCTTCTGATAAATTCCAGCTTTGGTAAAAACAGATTTGGAACTTAAAAGATGTAGGAGAAAGGATCCTTGAAGCTAAAGGTTTGCAACACTATCCTGTGCATCTGGAAGTAAAGCCTTTATATCACCTTTGGACTAAAGTCCATGTTCTGAAAGTATTAAACATATATAAGCAATGTTTTGCTCTCTAATATGAATTAGCTGAATGAAATACAGAATGTCTTATTCTTAATGACTTGTTCAGAGTGATCTGAAAAGTTTTTATTATTTCTCTGTATTACTAACACTGTCACAGATCAGCCTCCTAGGATCCACGACATCTATACAATATACAGGTTAATATACAACTCAGTGACAGAAAGATGTATTAAAAAGGATGCAAATTGAAATTTGTGTTTCTCATGAAGCAGATCATGTTATGTGAAACAACATGTTTACAAAAAGTACATTGCATAATACATTGCATATATCTTTTGAGTGAAAATCTACTAGCTCAATAGCTCTGGAAATAGTAACATTTATTGACGCACTTTATTTTGATGATTAAATGTTTGCAAATGTATTTGAAAATAATTTGTTGTTTAAGGTTGGTTGTTTATTTGTTTGGTTTTAACTGCTGCTCCTAAATGACAGATCATAAATGGAATGAAAGGATGAAAAACTTAACTGTAATATTTGCATTTGGTTCTGTTTTTTGAAGACAGCCAAGAAGCATGCTGAAATAGTCCTTGTGAGAATAGATGAAACTTGACAGATACCGAGTGATTGTAGTTAATTAATAGTAACTATCAACAACTGTAACCACAAACATCACAGATACAGTGCAATTAACATGGCAAGTTGAATAATATAGCAGCTCTATGATTCTCAACATAATTTTGTTATTTTATTCTGCATGTAAATATTTCTCCTTCAAATTCACTTTGATCCAATACTTCAGGATTTATGAGTGTAGAAATCCTACTGAGGTTCAGGGAGATTTTGGTATCTATAAATTCCCTTTCTTCTTCAAGGCTCTGGGAAGAATTTAGCTTTATTGATGTTAATGGTGATATTCACTGATGATACTGAAACTAGGTGTAACAAAAAAATTCTTCAAAGCTCCTAATATTCATAAGTCTCCTGGGTACCCTTCTATGAACAATTAGATTACATAAAAAACAATCAAGAGAAACTGAGGAAGTAGCACATAAATTTATATTTCATATAATACATATGTAGGATCATAGGAAGTGATTTTTTAAATAAAGTAAATATTTTTTTGCCTTCTTAAAAATGTCTACTTTTCTAATTAAAAATAATGAATTAATTATAATTAAGAATCTAATCTGTGAAGGAAAAGAAAAATGAAAAAAAAAATGATAAATCATTTTAGGTATTTCTTATCTTCAGCAGAATACTTATTATTACTATAATAAAATGTGTTATGGTAGCATGTGTTAGCCACATTTATGAATTCATGACTTCTCTGTGATAGAAAATGTAGAAAGTAGAAAAAGATATTCACTACTTATAAGATAAAACAGCTAGCCATAGAAAGCTAAATGGAAATGAACAATAAACAGGATAATACTACTGAATGCAGTAGACCAGATAGTTTTGAATTCTTATAATTTATGAAAATATGTCATTAAGGACAACAAAAAAATATATACTCATTTAGTTAACTACTCCTCTGCATTTCATAGTGAAAATTTATCTCAGGGCTAATGAATCAAGAGTCTATATATTACAGTTCATGATGAAAGCAAGTTGGAAAGAAAATTATTTTATTTTTACAATAACATGCTTAAGGACCACCATTGTTCAAAGATCCTCTCAAAGATCTTCTAATGGCTGGGGGGCCTTTTATTTTTATTTTTTCCCCTGAAGAAAAGTCTTTCTTGTAGTATCTGAGAAAGATTCTGGAAGTTGTTGACCTAAATAGAAGAAAATACAGTATCTTATGTCTTCTTTTCTTCATATTTTACATTTTCAGACAGTAGCCTTTAAGCTTTCTCTTGTGTTCCTCATCTTTTGTGGACATTCCCCGAAAACCACCCATTTTCGTTAAAGATCTTTAATGGTTCTGCAGAGGTACAGACACGGCGTACAGGCTTAAAATACATTACTGCTTCTCTGTACTTTCTTTGTGTTCTGTCTCGCTATATATTTGCATTGTAACTTCTTCAAGAGAAAAATAACCTTTTTTCAGGTCATGCCAGACAGATGATCCATGAAGGATTCAAAAGCTTTCTGGTAATAAATAATAATAGCAGCAATGATAATAAGCATGTTATATTCTCAAGTACTTGAATCTTGCCCTTATTTTATCCCCTAAAAGTCATATGGTAATGCAGTTTTCAAAAGTTGAAGATGTATGTTTTTCCCATTAACCATGGTAAGACAATGCTTCTGTCATGGCAAAAATCTTTTTGCCTGAGCTTCCTGTCACACTTTTCCTAGTTAATGTCTTCAGTATTAAAAGTTACTCTTAGGTCCAAGGAGTGACTTTAATAATACGACTCTGCCTATTTAATCTAATATTCCTATTAGATAAGTTTGTGTTAATTCAAAATGATCTATTAGTTTCTTTGGACATCTTGATAACCTGTGAGTATTGTATTCAATTCATCTAATTTAAAAGCTCCCTATACAATCACACATGTCATTTCTTTTTAATAGCTACCTTTCATTTTTTCTACAGCCTGTGTTTATGGGCTATTAAACACAACATTTGTATTTCCCATTGTTTAGAGTGTACAGTCAATCCGTGGTTTTGATTTAGCTTATAATGGAATTTTGAAAAACATGTTTTTAATGGAATTCTTTTCCCTGTAAATCTTGCCTTTTTAAAAGAGCTACAATTCCATCTCAAGGTCTATTTCTTAGTCCTGTCTTTCAAATACAAGGAGAGAAAGGCTACCCTCTCTGTAGTGACACAGCAATGAATAAGTTTGTCCTTGCCCTGACAGAAGGATTTTACCTTGTGTAAAGCTATTTTTACCTTATTGAAAAGAACATTGCCTGCTTATCTTCAGATATCTTCAGCATACAGCTTTAAGCATTTTCATATATATCATACAATGTCCATTTTAAGCTCTATAATAAATTTGCACATAAAATAGTATGTAATCACAGAACTGTAATGGCAAAGGACATTGTTCTGCACAAAACTAAATCTCCTTTAAAAATGAATTGACTATATACTGAGTAGCACATCTTCTGTGCTAGTTTACCGAGCAGTAATTGACTAAAATAAAACCAAGATCTGTTTTTAATTTTTAATGTGATCCTAATTTGATAGCAATCATCAGTGGACTGTTGTCTTGGTCACAAAAAACCTGTCCTATCACTGTCACTGTTTCCCCCACCAGCTGCAGACAACTGATGAACACATAGAATGAATGATCCTTCCCATGCATGCCTAAAAGGCAAATTACAGTGAAGGCAAATTGGAAGGCTATCGTGGTAAAAACTGCTCCAACTTCTGTACAAGTCCTTTTGTCAATGGCAGAATATGTCTCTATTTAGTTGTTTATCTTGTTGCTAATCTTGAAAAGCTTTTCTGTGGCTTTGAGTATCTTGAGATTTTCCTCATTTCTTCTGCAGAAGTGCTTTGTTTCTCTTGAGTTTTATTTAATCTGATTCTCTTGTGGTGGTAAGTGTCTTTCAGAAGAATGGGAATAGCCACTGCAGAGACAGCCACACTACCTGGCAGCAGATTTCTTAAATGTATAACTTCTGCTGAGATCAAGTACTACACTGAGCTAAATTATACCTGAAGTGTAGGTATAGTATAGTATAGTGAAGTATAGTAGTAGGACACCCCCAAACTGTTGCATAAAACTCATTTGGCTTAATGTCTTGCATTTTCACTAGCTTTTGAGTTTCTCTCTGTTTTCTCTTTCATAGTCAGGACCACTCCTGTGTCACAGGCTGTTCTCTAGCGACACTATGCAATATTTGTTGAACTGAATATTTTTTTAGACAATTGTTCTAATCTCACCACACATACTCCATTCAAAATGTTCTTTGCATGTTTGTCAAATGCCTTGCTACATGTACTACATGTACATGCCTTGCATAGTACTGCATGCACATGTACAGGAAGTGTGACTGACAACTGCACATTTTCAAAGTGGTCAAGGTTGTGTCTCACATTCAAAAATACGGAAGTCATGTAGCTAATACCCCAGGAACTGCTTTGATAATGATGCAGTAAGTGTTATCATCTTTAATGCTACCACTGAGATAAGTGTAAAACTAATCTTCAGTGCATAAGATGAACACCCATGGAGCACAAAAAGGCAGTTTCTTATCAACCAGCCATATACATAATGTAATGGATGGACACAGTTTGTGTGGGGCTGTCTAATATGTCACAGGTTTATAATGCAGCAGGAATACTGAACCTATGGCCAGCATTGCTGTGTGAGAGGTCACAGTCTTCACTTTTCTCTTATTATCTTTAAAAGAGTTTTTAAAGTAAAATTATATGGTTTTGAATATTTTTAAAGTAGTTGTCTTTCTTCTTTTTTTCAATATGGCTAGATATGGACTGGATACAATTTGCAGGAATTGAATTAAATTTCCCTTTCATTTGATTGTTCCATACTGGACTTATTATTTTGATGGTCTGGAACTGTAAGCATGACCCTTCATCTTTCATTCCTTTTAAGCTTTCTTACATCTATTTGTTTTACAGCTAAATCCTTGCTTTTATATGTGTTAATCCCTTTTTTTTTTTTTTTTACTCTATTCTAACAAGAAATCCAGTTCAGAATTAACATTACCAAAAAGAGCTGAAATTCAAAGCTACTTTTTACCTTTCTTCTTTAGTTTGAAAATAATTGGTTTGAACAAATAGAAATTTGAGACACATATAGTACTTTTAACTAAAAAAGAAGATCCTTGGTTTTCATTTGGAGAACAAAAAAAAGAGAAGAATATTTGTTCAGCATAGTGTACATAGAAAATAGGAAATTGGAAAAAAAAAAAAATCCTGAGGTTGCTATAGCTAATTGGGAAATAGCATTATTAATCTAGAAAACAAACAAACAAACAGCAAAAACTATAAAACTTTTACTTCTTTCTATAGAAGGTACATTTTAGATGTCACAAATTTCCCTTACTTTGTGTTGACCTGCTTCCAGGTTGAACATTGCAGATAGTAAAAACTTAATCTCAAGGATGAAAACATAGCCCTAGGAGACACAGATTTCTACACTAAAATTAAAATATTATAACCTTAAGGAGAGATATGTATATAATTTTTTTTTCAAGAAAATTACAAATATTTTCCAAAACTAATGATATTTTAAAATAATTCAGTATTTCAAACTGATTTTGGAATTGAAATCAAAATATTGAATTTCTTATTTAAAAAAAAGTTTCTAACAATTCCAATTACTTATTTTCAGGTTTACAAGAAATTGCAGAAATAGTCTGTGAAAATAAATAGCACAGGCTTTTTAAAAAAGCATTAACGATTGCCTCTTTGTCCTGCTCTCTATATAAACTGCAGTCTTTTCTCCAACTGGTTCAATTTTTGCTGTTGAACTGAGAATATTTTCCTTTATTCATCTATTAGATTCCCTGATCCAAAAGTTTTATTAAAAAAAAAGTAAATAAAATCAAATCTTCTTTGATAGTGTGTATAGCAGACTTGCAGTAGCAGATTCAGGTAGTCAGTAATATTAAAATGCTTTTTCTGGCCTGCAACATGAGTTGTTGCTTTCCTGTAAATACCAAACAAGGAAGTACTGCTATGATAATATCTTTTCCAATACACAGACAAATGTTCTTTGCATTTTTCACAGAGCAGCTATTCTGGTTTCAGAATATCTTTTCAAAACATGTTGAAGCACATCAGTTCAAGTTACATAAAAACTGAACTGTCTGGGTTGGAAGGGACCTCTAGAGGTCATCTAGTCCAACTCCCCTGCTGAGAGCAGGGACATCCTCAACTAGAGCAGGTTGCTCAGAGCTTCATCAAGCCCCACCTTGAATGTCTCCAGGGATGGGGACTCAACCACCTCCCTGGGTAACCTATTCCACTGCTCCACCACTCTCATGGTCAAGAACTTCCTCCTTATTTCTGATCTAAATCCACTCCTTTCAAATTTAAAACCATTACCCCTCATCCTTTCACTCCAGGCCTTTATAAACAGGCCCTCTCCAGTCTTTTTGTAAGCTCTCTTCAGGTACTGGAAGATGGCTATTTGGTCTCCCTGGAGCCTTCTCTTCTCCAGGCTGAACAATCAGGAGTGTTGAATGAATGAAGGCACCAGTTGGATGAAAGAACTGAACTGTCATATCTCTTATGATACAGATATGCATGCTAGAGCATAGCTTTCCACCTGAAATGTGCTTCCTCTAGTAAATGGAGTAGTTGGATCTTCTGGATCAGTCTTTCAATAAACGGAGTAATCTTTTCATAGCAGCACTCTACAGCATCATTCAAAGTTTTTGTACAAAAAGTGAAATGTTCCTTATTCTCCTGCTGGAGGGAAACTTTTGTTGGGAAAATATATTTACCCACAACTGGATTGTACTTAAAACAGCAGAGAAATCAAAAGGACAGTATTTAAAAAGTGTAAATGTGCCATAGAAGAGATTTGGTTATAGAACCAATGCAGCTCATTTTCCCTTCTTATCATCATAATATGCTGTGCACTGTCCAGATGATGTTAGCATCATCATCAGTCTCAATGTTAAAGTGTTCTGTCAATTTTTATTTATTTTTTTTTTCACTGTATATGAATCACTTCTAGTGGTGAAAAAAAAATATCAACAGGATATAGAAAAAAAAAAAAGAAACAAAATCATCATTAACAGTTTTTTGTAAATGGTGTATATATTGCTTTTCCTTTGATACCATATCCACGTGCACTATAAAAAGTGATCAAATGCTGATGCAATGTGGAATTTTATGTAATGGAAAGAGATTTAATTTTTAAGGCACTTCTATTATAGGATAAGTTATGAAAAAAAGAAGCTATCAGCTTTAAGTCACAGTAGCCACTAGATTTAAAATCTTTGGTATGCAACTAAAATGCTATGTTCTTTTGACAGATCTGGGCAATTTCAGCGGTCGGACAAGAAGTGCTGTCTCTGTACGTGAAGGTCAAGGAGTTGTTCTGATCTGCTCCCCTCCACTACATTCACCAGGTACAGTAGGCTTCAGTTCTTTAAAGTTTACTCACTGATGGATGCTCAGTATTTTATATACAACCTGTATTTGACTTCAGAACTTGGAAATTTAAATATCTACAATTCTTCTAATCATTTTTGGAGTAGCAAAAGAGTAATTAAAGCTTGTTACTGCAAATGCCACTGAATAGCAGCAGAATTTCTGTTACAAGATTGTCTTATTCCCAGTATAAAACTTCAGTGTAACAATAATGTCTCTGATGCCTTAAGGACACAGAAGATTTCTTTTAGAGTTTAGAAGTCTTTGGAAGTTGTTCCATATGTCAATGTCAAGATACTGTTGTCGAATACAAATTGTCTTAGGCTTTTGGTTGCTTTCTCTTGATGTTAGTTTCTAGTAGAACTGTATCATTTCTAGAAGTCATAAATATCATCAATATCATGAAATGTCTGAAGATTCCCAATGGAAATTGTAGTTATTTCAGGAGGTTACATTGTTGCTTTTCAAACTGGCACTTCTGCAATGTCTGCAGATAGCAAACACATCTTTATATTTACATATTATGTAAAACCTGAATACAGAATATCTTGTTTTCTGATAGATCACAGAATCACAGAGTAGTAGAGGTTGGAAGGGACCTGTGGAGTTCATCTATTCCAACCCTCATGCCAAAGCAGGTTCACCTAGGGCAGCTTGCACAGGAACATGTGGAGGTGGGTTTTGAAAGTCTTTAGAGGAGACTCCACAACCTCTGTGGGCAACATATTCCAGTGCTCACAGTAAAGTTTTTCCTTATGCTGAGGTGGAACTTCCTGTGTTCCAGTTTGTGACCTGTCGTCCATTGTACCTTGTCCTGTTGCTGGACACCACTAAAAAGAGTCTGGCCCCATCTCCTTGACACCCACCCTTCAGGTATTTATAAACATAAGATCCCCTCTGAGCCTTCTCTTCTCCAGGCTAAACAGCACCCATTCTCTCAGCCTTTCCTTCTAAGGGAGATGTATCACTCCCTTAATCATGCTCTTAGCCTTCTGTTGGATTCTCTCCAGTAGTTCCCTGTCTCTTTTGAACTGGTGAGCCCTGAACTGGGCACACTACTCCAGATCTGGCCTCACTAGGGAAGAATAGAAGTGGAGGAGACCCTCGACCTGCTGGCCACACTGTTTTTTATGCACCCCAGGATACCATTGGCCTTTTTGGCCACAAGGACACATTGCTGTACCATGGATAACTTATTCTCCACCAGGACTCCAAGGTCCTTCATTGTGGAGAGGCTTTCCAGCTGGTCTACCCCAAACCTGTACTGGTGCATGGAGTTATTCCTCCCCAGGTGCAGGATTCTACATTTGTCTTTGTTGAATTTCATGAATGGCAGCACAGCCTTCTGGTGTGTTAGCCACTCCTCTCAGTTTTGTAACTTTAACTTGTTGATAGATGCAGTACAGTATACCCTCTTCCTCTTTGGGAAATAAGGTCTGTACTGAGGGGATTTTTAATTCCTCCAAAGTCACATTGCAGATGAAAGAACTGCAGAAAAGAAAATCTGCTATGAGTTTCTGTTAGAGGAATGTGTTCAATTACTATGTAGTCTGGAATTACTGTTATTGATGTATTACAATTTTCAGTGTAATTAGTACTTGTTATCTTCTGGCCATCTCTCTGCTTTTCTCTCATCCGAGTATGTTCTCTTGTTATGGTTGCCTTTGTAACCTCTTTCTGACTTTGTCAGTACAGTCTCTGTGAGATGGAGTTGAGTACCTGATGTTAAGGCTTGATTATGGGAAGTAGACTGAGAAGAAAAAGACATGGGCAGAAAAAGTGAGACATAGTTTAAACACCACTGCTGAATTTGATTTCCCCAGACAAACTGAGATTGTAAGAATAGATGGGCATCAATAGTGTGGACATCAATAACAAAGTTATTGTACACCTTTAAACAGTTGTTATTCCACAAAATGCACCCAACATGTCATTAAAGTGAGATTGTAAGAATAGATGGGCATCAATAGTGTGGACATCAATAACAAAGTTATTGTACACCTTTAAACAGTTGTTATTCCACAAAATGCACCCAACATGTCATTAAAGTGAGATTGTAAGAATAGATGGGCATCAATAGTGTGGACATCAATAACAAAGTTATTGTACACCTTTAAACAGTTGTTATTCCACAAAATGCACCCAACATGTCATTAAAGTGGTTATAATATTTTCCCTAAAATTATGCTTTTATACTTTTATTTAGACAGATTCCAATGCGATGTTCTACTGTAACACACACATTGCCTTTGATGGTGAAAAACTATTATCTTCTGTTTTCATCAGTGAGACAGTGAAACCCCTGCTGTGAAAACTACTGTGCTCACAGACAGTGTTCAGTTGGTTTAGTTTATATTGTTTGAACACTGGTATAGTATGCCAGCAGGAAAATTACTTCCAGAAAAATATTTTGAGCTGCTGTTGGCATAATTTTGTCACTCTAGTTATGCCAGAAAGGGTTCTGCAGTGTAGAGGAGTAATCACTGAAAAGCTGAAAAATTGCATTGATATGCAGATGTAAGCCTTATGTGAATGGGAAAGAGACTTGGCCTTCCTTTCTTTTGTTTGCCACGTAATGCAGAAGCACATGCAATTTCCCTCCATCTTTTCCTGCTTGGAAAATAGTGAGGGGCTGTATGTCCTTGTGGTATGACAATAGGACTGCAAATGGCATTAGTACAGTGTCTGGATTCTCCTGGGAAAGGGGAATGCTACCTCTACAAGCCTTCTAGAAAATTCCATACCTGGTGATTTTTCAACAATAAATCGTTTCACAAAGCTTTGGAAAAATGGTACAATACATTAATGTAAGTTGACAGTTTGTGAAAAATAATTTTGAATGAAATCACAACTTTAAGGGGGAAGTGTGTGAATTAATTCTGAAATTAATCAGCAAATACGAAACTTCTATTCCAGATACAAAGGTCTTCTGCAGAGTATATAAACTTCAAGGATTTCTATGCAGGATCATCTAAAATAAATTTTCTTTTTCTTCTTTTTTTTTTAAATTTTTTTTTAAGTATTCAATTTCTGGATAGTCCATTTTAGTTTTGGTGTCTGATTTGTAAAGATGCTTCTGTTTTTTGAATAGTCCTAAGAAATTTCATCACTTTAAATCACCTGGGAGATAAACTTTCAAGTGATTACTAAGATATTGTTGTGGATATATTGAAGCTAAGGACTATTTAAGGCATGTTTGAAATGTGTGAACATCTAACATTAACAAGACCATGAGTTATGGGGGTGTTTTGATGACAGAGAATTTTTTGTGGATGAAAATTGCAAGCTCCACTATATTGATTTATTCACATTGATCAACATCTTTAGAAATAATTTTCACTTACTTATCCGAGGAAATAAATCCATGATACAATATCAAGCCTAATCATTCTCCACAACCTCATAAGCAATTCGTCCTTTGACAGAATCCCATTCCTCAATCTCTGAAGTCAACTTGCCTAAGAACTTCAGGAAGAAGCCCTTTTAAAAAATGTCAGTATTATCATGGGACAGATGACTTAGTGAAAGAACACTTTATTAAAAGAGGTATAGGTTTACTAACATGCTTTCAAATAGAAGATAAAGTACATACTTTTGATTGAATAATACCTACATTCCATTATTCTGAAACAATTCCAGAAAAATCTGAAAGTCTTTACAAAGCACCACTGACTGAAAAAAATACTACACTAATTTCTTTTGACAGGAATTTAATCAGAAAACAAAATTTCATAAGTATATAGTCTCGATTTCTGTTTATTAATACTGTGATATATAATCAGGTGGTAATGCAATAAGCACAAACTTGTGATATATATAGATTACTCAAGTAGCTTTTCATTAGATTGTTGTCCAAGTATTTTACAGAAGAAATAAGTAAAAAAAACCCTCCATGAAAAATATTCAGAGTATTTGCATTGCAGATTCATATGAGATAATTATTTCTTGGTTTTAATAAATAAATTTGTTGTTATAATCACCTTCAATGAGAAAAAGCTGAGCAGTAAAATGAGGGAGTTTTTGGGAGACACATTATACTCTCTCACGGTCAACAAAAAAGATTTTGTGTAGATTCATTATGACAAACAACCACTGGCAGATTCTCACCTCCCACTTTTCTGGTACCATCACTCCAAAAAAATGCCGCCTCTGACTTCATTGGGATTCCTGTACCACTTTAATGAGTCTACTTCAGAAGTTTTTCCATTAGTATTTTTTTTGTTGCAAATCCTTAAGTTGACCTTTGTGAAATGTATTAACTGCATTATCCATAAACACAATATTTAGTACATTTTTTCTTTCTTTTGTAAACACAACAGTTGATTATTCCGTGAGGAACTCCTTTTTTTTTTTTTTTTTTTTCCCCTCCAAAATGTCTTTCCTAGAAAGTTAACTCTTAGGTACCCTTGCTAAGGAGAAGTTCACTGGTTACCAACGGTATAAATAACAAACTTGATTTGACATCTCCATTTTAAAAAGCCTCTACTGTTTTTTGCCATAAACAGGATTATGACTTTTCATTGTGGTATTCTAAAGGGTATAAATATAGGGGTTTATTCAGTCATTTAATCATCTTAATTACAAGGTTTACCATAGCAAGTTTAAAAATGAATGGAAGTTTTCATCCAGATTTTCATGCTTCCTTCAGAATTAATATTTTCAGCTGAGCTTTTTAAGGCTTTTATTCAAAGCTTTCAGGGTGAGCTTAATAGAGAATGACGATTCCCATTGTTAGAAAGAGAGCAGTGCTGAGGCACGCAGGGGAAGGCAGATGTGTGCTCCCTCCTGCCTCAAAGGAACACTGCCGTCTGGAGGGAACACTGCTGCATAATCATTCCACAGCATTTAACATCTGTAGAGATGTTAAACTATAACCTTTCTTTATCGCTTTCTAAATGACAAAGCTGATCTTACCCAGTTTGAAAACTGTGTTTTAGGATGTATCTTTTATGTTATCACTTTAGTGTTATAAATCTGTAATTTTCATGAGAAATGCTTCACCAAACATGATTAATGTCAATGCTATAGGGATCACAGTCCTGCCCATGCATCTTCTGGATGTCTGCATAGTGTGCTGCTTAACTAGCAGGCTGCTAAAATAGAACTCTTTCTACCAAGATCCAGAAGGTTTTGTGCTATTCTTCTGTTTCCTACACAGTTGTCCTAGTACTCATATTAATTGTAGAAAGTCACGTCAAATAACATTTTTTTGAAGTCGTTCTGAGCTCCTGTTTGTGTGTACTTTGGATATACATAGAAAAACACTTTGGAAGTAAATAGAAAACAATCACTTCTCATGGTATGAAAAGTGAATCTGAAAGCTGAATTTGCATTAGAATTTCATCTTTGGACTGCAGCTCCACTACAAGTAGGAAACCAAGTCCAAGTGCAGTGTCTATTTAGCAGTCCCCTGCTTAGGTGCATACTGCACAAATTATACATAGTAAGTGTAAAGCAGGCTCTAAATGACCTCATTTGAGAACAGAGTTCTTAAGAAAAGACTTCTCAAGGCAAAATAGATAAGAAAACAAGGTTGCCGTATTTGGGCTAGACTTCACTTAGTATGTCCATCAGATTAGGACACAGAAAATTCTGTTCTGAAGGCATCTATACACCCCGTGGCTCTCCACTTACAAAGCTGTTTTTTGTGAATGCAACTCACAGATGTCTAACATCATGTATATGAAGGTCAGAAGGTTATCTTAAGGCTGCGGATTCAGTCCCAGGATCGAGGCACCTAATGGTGGCAATTCAGTGCATAACATTAGAAAACTTCTGTATTTATATGGATCTAGCCATTACCAGTTTCTTCAAAATTATAAGAAGCCTGTATGAACTTAGATTTCTGAATCTCCACCTCTCTCCAGATACGCCCATATCTCCATTCATGGTCACTCAGACCACACAGAGTAAAGCAGAGGCTTTCTTAGAGGAATGCATGCAGAAAACTGCAATCAGGGCATGTGGGAGAGCGTGCAGGGAGGAGCAGTGGCTCTTCCATCAAAACATGGGAGACCTGTTGGCGGTTATCACAGTCTTAGAAAGATCTCAGCTATAGTCTCCACCCTGTATAAGGTCACACGCTCAGCACTTCTCGGGGTGCATGTGAGAACTTGGACAGAGCACCCATGAAAACATGCATAAGTCCAGGTCACAGGCTGCAAAGAATGTCCCAGCCTTGCATTGGCAGTGAGTGGCAGTGATGAGAACTGCTGCGTGCGCTGTGAACAGGTGGATGATCTCTGCTGTGTGGCAGAGTTCTGAATGAAGGTGAAAGGCTAAGGAGCAACAGGGAGACTGAACAGAAGATTGACTGGTGGACCCAGGCTCTGCACTCCTTGATACAGAAATGGGAGCACCCATCAGAAAGCACATAGGATCAGGGGACCCTGTACCCTGCTCCAGTCAGATCAGAGGCAGTATCATGGATGAGGGGAATAGACAGAGGTAAGTTCATGGTTGAGGCAGCATATGAACTCCTTCCATGCCTACCTCACCCCACCCACGTGACACTGAAAAGCAAATAGGAGACTCTGGTTGAAAAAGACCAGCCAAATGAAGATGTGGTTGATGGGCAACCTACACCAGAGGTATGTCCACAGTCAGATAAGCCTACTGCACATACCGTGACAAAATCCACAAGGAAAAAGAAAAAAAAAAAAAAAGAAAGGGTTATAGTTGTAGGCAACAGCCTTCTGTGGGGAACAGGGGATCCAATACGCTGGGTAGACCTTCCTCGTAGGGAAGTGTGCAGTCTCCTGGGAGCCCAGATTAAGGACGTCACTAGGAAACTTCCTGTCTTTGTATGTTCCTCAGACTATTACCCATTACTGATCTTCCATGTAGGTGGTGAGCACACTGAGACTAGTAGTCCAAGAAGAATCAAAAAAGATCTTAGAGCCTCAGGACAGCTGGTTCAGGGAATCTGGAGCACAAATTATCTTCTTTCAGTTGCAGGCAGTGACACTGGAATGAACAGGAAAATACAGGTTAATAATATATGGCTCCATAGCTGGTGTCACTGTAACAATTTTGGCATTTTTTGACAATCGGATAACCTATACAACACCAGGCTTGCTGGTGTCATAAAGGAGACACCTTTCTCAAAGGTGGAAACAGATCTTTGCACAAGAGATTGTGGGACTGATCAAGAAGGCTTCAAACTGTATTTGAAGGGGAAGAGGCGTATATCCAGGCTTGCTAGAGATGCCTATGGATATCATAGCCCAGCACTTAAGGGGCAGCGTGCTGGCATTTTTGAGAACCAGAAGTTCTTCCACCCCCAAGGACAAAAACAATACACTCAACCCCCTCTCTGAAATGCTTATACACCAATGCATGCAACATGGGAATAAGCAAGAGGAATTGTCAATCTATGTTTGGTTGCAGGCTGAAAGGATGACCTGAGGAACTACAGACCTGTCTGTCTGACCTCAGTGCCATAAATTGTTCTTCACCTGTTTTAATTCATTATGGGAGCATGATGATGGCTAATGGAAACAGGACACTTAGAAAATAATTGGTAAATGTACAGGACAGAAAAGTTTATTTAATAAACCCTTAATATGTCATATAAAGAAGATAAGATGGCACAACTTCTCTATCTATGTTTTAAAAACACTGTTTTGAGAGCGACATATATCAGCTGAACAAGTTAACTATCATGAGTTGAAGGGTTCCTGCAATTCACTCTTGACCATCAATATATTTTTGTGTTTATTCGACATTTACTGAATGCTAACAAAGATTAAACTTTGCCTTTCAATAATGAGAGAAAAAAATCCATAGGTCATCTCATTTTTTCACCCACATTTTTCCCTGGAAAACTTGGAAAGGTATTTCCCTCTTGCATTCCCTATCACTTTTATTAGACTGATTTTCAAACTTTCTTGTCTAGTAATTCTAAATGTGTGCTATCACTAAAGTGAATGTCCATAGCCTCTGCCACAGCTCTCTGTAGGAATCTGTAATCTTTACCTGTGCAACTGATTGATCTCTATGCCTGTAGTTTTCATTATGGAATGAATAAACACAATTAACTTTTTTTTTTTTCTTCTATGGTCTTTTCATTACTCAATATATGAGCAGTAATTTTGCTGCTGACTTCCCTGGAGCACTTTGCAAGGTTTCCTTCCTCAATCTCGTTGAATGAATGTATCTGAGGATATTAAATTTAGGAGTTTGGGAATGATAGAATTTTCTGTAGGGTAGCATTGTAACAGCTATATTTACCAATAAGGAGTTACTCCCAGTCAGTTCAAAATGTGTTGTTATTAGATTTTAATTACATTTTAATGATCTGCATGTACCCCAAATTCTAGGCAATGTCCATATAGTACGCATATGGATAAATAAATTATTATTTTTGATTTAAACTTTCTTGACATAGAAGTCTAGATTTTTCTCTCTTTTCTTTTTTTTTTATCTTTTTTTTTATGTCTATAATTTGAAATACAATACATGAACAGAAATGCATTACTGGTCCAACTGTCATAAATTCTCCCAAGGAGCTTGTAATTTGGTATTTTTGTAAAAAAAAAATAAAAAATCCAAATGTTATTGCTGTTGATAAATCATCCCCACCCCCTTAAAAACACTAATAATTCTTTCAAAAATATTCTAAGATACACTAGAAACTGAAAGTTTAGTGTCCCTAATACCCACTGGATCACTCACTGGAGCTATTATTCCCTGCAGGGACTATGAAAATGTATTGAAAGAAAGCTGGTTGACCTTGGCCAATTAAGGCAGTGTATAATATTGGGATGAATGGGCAGTCCTGACAGGGCTCTGCTTAAGAGGTGTTTGCTATAGTTTAACAGCCACAATATTGTCAACAAATATTACCACAGCTGCCAGTTCAGGAGAATCAAAGTGAAAGGAGACATGAAGAGAAGTAGGAGGAAGTGTGGGAGATTAATTAATTTTAAAAATGCATTGAGTATGTTGGCCCTCAGGCTCATGCTCTACAGACTTTCAGGCACCAGCCTTATGTGGCTATTTGTCTACAGCTTGACAAATGGGACAATACTAATGAAAAGTTTCTGTGGTCGGAAAGCTCCTCTTCCCTAGGGATAAGTTATTAGCCTGATACTGAGATGTCTCAACAAATTAGATGTAACTATCAGGAACTCCTCAGTCTAGTGATTAAAAAAGACAGCATTGTCCTGCCAGGTTGAACAGAAATGTACGTTCACAGTATCACAACCACATTTCTGCAACTAGGTACCACTGCAAAGGTACCACTTAGAGTAGGAAACAATATTGCTAAAACTTCTCCTGTGGCACAGGCTATATAACTTCTAAATTATAAGGAGCCCAACCTTAATAGATTTAAGACTGGAATAACATAAAACAGTTAAAGTAACAGAGGTACAGGTCTCTTGCAGAACTGACCCTCTCATAATAGCTGTCCTATTAGAATCCAGTTGCTATTTAATTCTGATGTTTTACTAAGCTGGCTAGAAGAATATCATTTTACAAACACGTCAGCTACTTAATTGTCAGCAAGGCTATTTTGTTTAAAATATAAAATTCCTAATTAATCCCAGTTATCTCTCTACTTCATACCACAGAGAAGAATAGAGCGAGAGTGCACAGGTTAATCAATGCAACTAAGCGTAAGAAGCCAGCAACACAATGCTGATCAGACAGCTGAAACAAGAGGAAACATAAGAAAGAGATGAGAAATTATTAATTTCTAATGGTCTGGGCTCTAGGTTTTTCTCTCCTTTACCATTGTGAGTAAATTGTAAAGGATTGAAAAATGGATTAAAATAATGCAGGTTTCAGAAAATGTAATTCTTCCCAGATTAGGCGTGCATAACTGAATGCAACAATGATACTGGTAGAGATGAGTATTGAAAATGTTAGGAGATCATTCTTGATCCATAAGGAGAGAACTCTGGACTGAGCTGATCTGAGTTCTTTAAGATGCTATTAACAAGTATCCCTGCATAATAAAGTCAGTTATTTCTTATTTTGTAAGTACAATGTGAAAGTGAACTTACAACCATTTGAAGTGATACAAAGCCTAATGAGACATAGATTTTTATACAGCCTTATTTAATCAGTTCAGGAAGATGATTCCAAATAAATGAGGCAGTATGAAAACAGTTCTAGTTGGGATATCTAGCATTCATTTTCCTTTTTCAAAGAGAAAAATAGAAATTGGTTAGAATTTTATGTCTGGATGTATTTATGTTCTTTTTTTCCTAACCAATACAGTTGTAATTAGCATGAAGGTAGTTACAACTTAGCAGTAAATATGGTAAGGGCAATTGCTTGCATTTTTCAAGCAGAAAATGACTGAATAGATAAAGCATAATATCATAGACTTAATACAAAAATATGAATGATTACAGCCAAATCCAAACCCTGTGCAACTGCACATGCTTATGCTTTATCTTCTGACAACCAAAGATATTTTCCAGAGCAATGAGAGTGGAAACGTGACTTCTTTTTGATCATGATGTTGCCTCTTTAACAATGTAATAATTAATACCACATTTAATTCTGGTAATTCAGTTGCCCAGTTCTATCTCCTGTGTTCTCATGCAATGTTCCAATATTTTTAAAATCATTGCTGATGGCTTCATTAGACAGTTAATATAATTCCTGTTGTGTTGATGCTATTACTCTAGAGTGGAGAATCTGTAACTGAAAAATTTCACTTAAATTATTGGTTTACTGAAGCGTTAATTTCCGTGGTTATTTTCCATTTTCAATAATTAAAAAAGTCTCCCATTGGAGACTGCAGGGATAAAAATTCAGGAAGAAGAAGGAATAATGGAAAGGTTATAAGTAAAGTAAAGGTTTGGCTCAGTTTGTCTTTTTCTGCAGAACCACAAGATCCTTTAGGAGTTTAGCAAAGTACCATGTTGTTTCAGTCTATTTTCAACTTTGCCAAATGAAAGATGGAAGGAGCACTAGCCATTTTACAGAGGATAACAGGATCATCCACAAGGAAAATTTTGAGTAAAGACTAAAATTGCTCTGATTTACAGTCCTGATCTTGTGGCTTTACAACATCATACTTTATGCTTAAAAGTTTAAGGGCTTTGAAAAACATAATTAGTCTTCTGTAAACTCTTCACATACTCAGCACAGGAGGGATCAGAATTGCTTGCTGTTTTCATTAGTTTAATAATGATATTTCTTTTAGAAGGGAAAGTTGGACAAACATTTGCTTTTCCATGTGTTATATATATATATAATATGACATATCAAGTGTCATTTTGACTGATATTGCTGAGGTGTTGAGGAGGAGGGTTTATAATCATGGGACACTGCCCTAGGCTGAAAGACAACAGAAGGCTGTGTATTATCTCTAAATAACAATTATGTGACAAGTAGAAGATGGATGGAAGCAGTTCACTGGGTTTCCAGTAGTGCAGAACAATGTGCAGAGGGACTCAACAGTGTATTGTCTGTATGTAGAAAGGTAAGAGTCTTTACATTGTTAAATTTGAAATGATTGATTGTTGTTGAGGTTATTTTTAGTGATTTATTTGTACAAGATGGTTGAGCAGCATTATCAACATTCTAGGGCAGTTTGCTAATGTGGCTAATGCCATGTCCAACTTTGAGTCCTACAGTATAGAATGTAGAAAAGCAGTAGAGATGAAAACAAACTAGCAGAGGATTCGAACTAATGACTTCTAAGGAAAGTTGAAGAGATTTGGCTGATCTAGCCATGAAAACAGAAGCCTGATACAATGTCATTACAGTTTAATGGTAAAAGTTTGATACAGATCGTCAAAAAGTGTTTTCAATAATTTCAGTATAACAAGCTGAATAAGTAATAAACAGCATTGAAAAGGAAAAGGAATTATACAGAGACAGTAAGAAAAATTGTCTGATTATTAACTCAGCAATGAAATAAATTATTATGAAGTTCTACATTTAGGAATATAACTCACTGGTTGTTATTAAACACTGGGCTGACAATATCTGATCTTGCCTGAGGGCAAAACAGGGCCTGAAGAACATGTTGTTTTGAGTTTGTTTTCATCACAATATTGTGATTCTTTCTGGCACAGATTATTTTTTTTTTAATGTGAAAATTATGCCAGTGACAATCAAATACACATAGTAATATGGCAACCTTTTCTAGAAGCCATATTTTTGTTGTATGCTATGTAGTCTCTTTAAAGAGTGTATGTATGAGAAAGAGATTTCTTCGTTCTTTACATGTTTCAATGACTGACTATATTTCATACATGTCAAATGTACAAATGAGACTATATTGGCTGTGTATACTGATAATGACAATATAAAATTTTTATCCTCCAGTACAAGATTAGACCTGACAATACATTTACCTTTTCTACCATATTTTTATTTATAGGCTGTGAAAATGGCTATAAGAAGGAAAATATTTTAATATTTATCACTTTAATTAAATCTAAACAAAGATTAATATATGATTGGTAGAATTTTGTTTTGGGTAAGTGAGCAGTAGATACAGAGCCTCCAGAGCAGAAAAGAAGCTATTTCATTGTGAGCTGATAAATCAATAAAATCTTTTTGCCCTATGTGGGTGCATTACAATGAAACAAATACATTACCTACATTAAATATTTTCTTGGAGGATTAATGAACACTGATAATAAGACACAGCAGCAAAAAGAAATGCACCAGATTATTTATCTGGTTGTGGTGGGAGGCTGGAAGAAAAACCCATTGTTATAATTAATCTTAGCTAAAAAGAAGCCTTCCTCCCTCTGAATATGTTTTCCATCATGAGTGCTGAATATTGCACCCTTATTTTGTAGCTGGTACACAGAATATCCAAATAACAAGTGGGATGATAAAGATCAAAACTGAGCTTGAAATAAAATAAAGTTTCATATTTTCAGTAGGGGAGATTTAGGCATATATTTTTCCCGATACTTTATTTTATTTAAACAGAATGGTAAACAAAGACATCATGCAAATTTCATCGTTTAGAGTTCTACATAGCAAATTCAGCCTGTAATCTTGAGTGCATTTTTTGCCACTTTTCTTAAAAACATCAAAAACAACAAAAACAAGCAAACAACCAAGCAAACAACCAAAAAAAGAACACAACTTTTTTAGAGGTGCTAACAATCCCAGATTATCTCAGATTTTGGCTGTCATCGGGCATCAGTACCATTTATTCATCAAGTACTGCCATCTTGTGGAATTGGAGTAATCAGAGGCAATCTTAATCAGAGGAAGAAGAATAATTTACCCAAGAGGATAGTGGAGGAGATGGAATACTCTATCACCTAGCACAACATAAAAAGAAGACAAAAAACAGACTTATTTCTTGTATGAACACCATAACTCCACAGAATTACAATTATGGGGTGTGCATTTGCATGCTTTGCCCTCAAAGATGCAGTATTTAACCATTCTACAGACTGTACGTTTAGGTTTTAGGTGACTTTAAGGGAGTTGGGTGACTTTCTTGCTATGTCTTCCCTTGGCATTCAAAATACCACTTAACTCACAAGACTGGTAAAAAGGCTGTCCATAAACCTCATGTTAAAAGGACAAAACAAGCAGTTTCTCAAGAGAAAAGCCATGAAGCAAATCTGGTAAACATTCATTCAGTAACAAACACAGGAGTGAATATTTGGTGCTATCTGAATGCTCCCAGCACAGCTCTTTTTATTTAAGGGTTATTTCTTACTGACCCACAATGACAGAAAGACTTTTTCATTACCATAATACTGACATTTTCTGCGTCAGAATGATATCTTCAAAAGCGCAGTATAGCAGTAACAAAAATGCTGATATGTCAGCATACNCTACCATATTTTTATTTATAGGCTGTGAAAATGGCTATAAGAAGGAAAATATTTTAATATTTATCACTTTAATTAAATCTAAACAAAGATTAATATATGATTGGTAGAATTTTGTTTTGGGTAAGTGAGCAGTAGATACAGAGCCTCCAGAGCAGAAAAGAAGCTATTTCATTGTGAGCTGATAAATCAATAAAATCTTTTTGCCCTATGTGGGTGCATTACAATGAAACAAATACATTACCTACATTAAATATTTTCTTGGAGGATTAATGAACACTGATAATAAGACACAGCAGCAAAAAGAAATGCACCAGATTATTTATCTGGTTGTGGTGGGAGGCTGGAAGAAAAACCCATTGTTATAATTAATCTTAGCTAAAAAGAAGCCTTCCTCCCTCTGAATATGTTTTCCATCATGAGTGCTGAATATTGCACCCTTATTTTGTAGCTGGTACACAGAATATCCAAATAACAAGTGGGATGATAAAGATCAAAACTGAGCTTGAAATAAAATAAAGTTTCATATTTTCAGTAGGGGAGATTTAGGCATATATTTTTCCCGATACTTTATTTTATTTAAACAGAATGGTAAACAAAGACATCATGCAAATTTCATCGTTTAGAGTTCTACATAGCAAATTCAGCCTGTAATCTTGAGTGCATTTTTTGCCACTTTTCTTAAAAACATCAAAAACAACAAAAACAAGCAAACAACCAAGCAAACAACCAAAAAAAGAACACAACTTTTTTAGAGGTGCTAACAATCCCAGATTATCTCAGATTTTGGCTGTCATCGGGCATCAGTACCATTTATTCATCAAGTACTGCCATCTTGTGGAATTGGAGTAATCAGAGGCAATCTTAATCAGAGG
Source organism: Chloroceryle aenea (assembly GCA_013399075.1). Classification (NCBI taxonomy): domain Eukaryota; kingdom Metazoa; phylum Chordata; class Aves; order Coraciiformes; family Cerylidae; genus Chloroceryle; species Chloroceryle aenea. The sequence continues at coordinate 463,453 of VWZY01005872.1, read as the reverse complement.
AAGAAGAATAATTTTCCCAAGAGGATAGTGGAGGAGATGGAATACTCTATCACCTAGCACAACATAAAAAGAAGACAAAAAACAGACTTATTTCTTGTATGAACACCATAACTCCACAGAATTACAATTATGGGGTGTGCATTTGCATGCTTTGCCCTCAAAGATGCAGTATTTAACCATTCTACAGACTGTACGTTTAGGTTTTAGGTGACTTTAAGGGAGTTGGGTGACTTTCTTGCTATGTCTTCCCTTGGCATTCAAAATACCACTTAACTCACAAGACTGGTAAAAAGGCTGTCCATAAACCTCATGTTAAAAGGACAAAACAAGCAGTTTCTCAAGAGAAAAGCCATGAAGCAAATCTGGTAAACATTCATTCAGTAACAAACACAGGAGTGAATATTTGGTGCTATCTGAATGCTCCCAGCACAGCTCTTTTTATTTAAGGGTTATTTCTTACTGACCCACAATGACAGAAAGACTTTTTCATTACCATAATACTGACATTTTCTGCGTCAGAATGATATCTTCAAAAGCGCAGTATAGCAGTAACAAAAATGCTGATATGTCAGTATACCAGCTTCATCCATTATGGGGAGTGTGTCACATTGTGACAGTTCAGGAATTAGTATTGTTAAACAGAGAAAATAGATCCACAGAAATCATTTTAAAAATTATAGTAAACAAAATTTCACCCTATAAATTCATTTTGGCAGGAGATAGATGCTCTCTTCTGACTACTTTATCACACAGTGACCCAGATTTTCACCTTCATACCCACTAAAAAGTAGTTAATAAAACACAGAAACAAATTGGACATTTGGAAGTCTTTCCAAATGACCTTCAGAAAACAGATATAAAGTTCCTTGGAGAGTGTTCTAAACAACACTGATCATTCATAAAAGAAAAGACTGATTTTTCAAAAATAATTTTCACCCCAAGACTTTGTATCTAACAGATCTTACCAGCAGAAGAGTCCTCCAGCCCAAGCCATAGGAGAATGTCAATTTACAACTACTTCTATAATTCGTAATTTCTCTGCCTTTTTACTCTCTGCTTGTTCTGATGAATAGTATCTGTGTAAATGTTTCCTTTGTGTTGGTAGCCAGCTGTAATTCCTAGGAAGGGCTCTGCGTCATCTTTGTGGTTTTGGCATAGGTGTCACATTAAAAATAAAATAAATGGGTATTAAAATAAAAACTAAGATCAGCATATATTCTGTGAAAGTACTCAAAACTTTTGTATACCGAAGCATTCACAGTTTTTAATTTTCACTTAACATTTTTTCCCTGTTGAAAGCAAAATGAGTACAGCATGGAGAAACCATTTACTCAGTCTTTGCTCTGAAGGAGGTGACTTCAGAATGTTCATATCTCAAGTAATTACTTCTTGATTTTAGAGTTTTAGTTTGGTTTATTTAGATTTTGGTAGCACTCTCTTTTAGCTTCGCCACTCTCTCAGTATAGAAATTTTTCCTGTTATACAATCTAAACCTCCCCTGGTGCAACGTAAGCCCATTTGTTCTCATCCTATTGCTAGTTACTTGGAAGAAGAGACCAACATCCACCTCACTACAACCTCCTTTCAGGTAATTATAGAAAGCAATAAGGTCTCCCCTCAGCTTCCTCTTCTCCAGAGTAAACAACCCCTCCAAGACTAAACAGCCACTCCTCAGAAGACTTGTTCTAAAGGCCCCTCACCAGCTTCCTTGACCTTCTCTGCACTCAGTCCAGAACCTTGATGACTTTTCTGAGTACAGGGGCACGAACTCCTTCCAGACACACTATTCCTGATACAAGCCAGCATGTCGTTGGCTTTCTTGGCCACATGGGCAGACTGCTGGCTCATGTCCATCCAGCTGTCCACCAGCACCCGGCAGCTTTCCAGTCACTCTTCCCCAGAGTTTTCACCTACTGTCAGGTAAATATATTTAGACCTTTAACAATGAAGTAATACCATCAGTTTTTCATTAAAAACTTTTTATCTGCCTTCAAAACTAGACTGAATTCTGTCAAAATTAATCCAGAGCATTCTGCATCCCTACATCACTGCTTGCACTGTTGACTTACATTGTTTGAAATGCGCTTTCAATTCCTAGCTGACCACCATGTAAGGGAACAGTTCATCATGAAGATAGAAATGACAGATCAGTTGGAATTTCTAATTCTTTCTGTACTGTAGTTGTTAAACTGCATACCTTGCTGTGATATATACTTATCTAGGATCTTAATGTGTTTCACACTTCTTAAAACATGAAGAGCTACAGCAGTTCATCTCCTATCATTAGCAGAAAAATACAGGGAAAAATTTAATTTTTGAGGCATTTGCTCTTACATTTTTGACCCTTACATTTTCCAAGTATCTTCATATCAAGAAAACATTTTGACTGCAGTGGGGATAGAAGTATGAGAGAACAGAAATTACATATGTGCAATTACTGTGTTCACAATGGTGTTGAAGATGAGAGCAGTCACCAAAGAAATCGGAGTCTAAAAACTTGAAATGTACAATGATAATGGAGCAGTTTACATTTTGTAGTAGTAGCATATACCTGAACTGCCTTAGTCTTTTCTTATTTTGGTATCAGTTCTTTAAAGACTACAGCCAGAGGAGATTGCAGAAAAAAAAAACCCTGACTTATAGCTAATTGCCAGTTTAAGTAATGAAGAATGTATTTATTTTTTATTTTTAAAAAATTGTGAGAAAAAAGAAAATAATGGAAGATTGAAAGGATAACAATGTGTAAAAAAGTATACATTAGGTTAAGGCTTTAAAGTTTGAATTGGTGGAACTCCACATGAATAATTCAATTCAAGGAATTCCCAGATAATCAGAATCTCATTAACTTTACTGATACTTCTAATGCCAAGTCATTAATGCATCTGGGATTTTAATAAATCATGATATAATCTCATACAGAATAATATGAAATAATCTATTTTCTCAATAAATTATTATGAGTTTAAATGGAAAAGTATATACTTTTCAGGTGAACAGAGTGATTCATGGGGTAGAAATCACAGAATCACAGAATCGTAGGGGTTGGAAGGTACCTTATCTAGTCCAACCACCCTGTTAAAACATGTTTGCCTAGATCAGGTTGTACAGGATCAAGTCCAGGAGGGTTTTGAAAGTATCCAGAGAAGGAGACTTCACAACTTCTATCAGCAGACCTTTCTTCATGTAAGTTTTTCCTTACATTTAGCTGGAATTTCCTGTGTTCCAGTTTGTGCCTATTTATAAAAAATAAGGACCAAGGGACTGGCTTCAATTACCATTTTTAGAAATCACTTTCATATGTCTTTGATCCATCATATTATGAGGCAAAGCAGTTAATATCTTTGGATTAAGGTATTATTCATTGATTGTAGGAATTTAAGCTGCATATAGGAAGTGTTCTGAGATTCTTTGCTGAGGCAGATGTAGAAGAAGACAGTAGTGCAATAAAGCTACTTGCAAGGTAGATTGAACAGTTATTAGAATCTGCTGATTTTAAAAACAGATGTTCAGAATAAAAATTTATGCACACACGTAAAAAAGTCTTCCCTAGCTCTAGAGGAAGCATCTTAATATATTTCACTGCAAATTTGAAGAAGTGGAGAAAAAAGAATGGTTTGTATATTACTTTGCCTTGATCTGGCAAATTATAAAAAGGAGTTATCTAATATTTCATGTGTGTTATCTGAGTCTGTTAAATAATTTAATTTATTTAATCTGGCTTCCTAGGGAACTAGTGGACTCAACACTTATTTTCAAAATTCCAGGGAGGGAAAAACATTCCTCAGTTCCAAACCAAACAAATAAAAAGTTTAAAAAGCCTTTAGCTTTTCTTTTTTTATTATTTTTTTTATAATTTATTTTCTAGATTACTTAAATAAATGAACAATTATTGAGTGTATCCATTAATATGACACAATATTGTTTCCATAATTGTTTTCTCTTATTTTTTCCTGTGTTCTTTTAGAGATCATCTATAGCTGGGTATTTAATGAATTCCCATCTTTTGTGTCAGAAGACAGCAGACGCTTCATCTCTCAGGAAACAGGCAATCTCTACATCTCCAAGGTGCAAACATCTGATGTTGGGAGCTATATATGTCTGGTAAAAAACACAGTGACAAATGCCAGAGTTTTGAGTCCTCCTACACCTCTGACACTGAGAAATGATGGTAAGAAAACATTCTTTCTGGCTACCACACATAGAAGCAAAAATACTAAGCAAAAAAATTAGTTAATTTAAGAAGAATACAGTTAATTTAATTTATTGTTTTCCAATATATGCACATAGCAAAGGAAAGGTGTTTGTGGTGGCAGTTTCTTTTAGGACATCTAACTGTTTTGAGAATATTTAGATCTCTGAAGACTGAGGTTCTGTCTAACATCTCTTGGTGCATTTTGTTTAGAACAGCTATTCTTTTTTGCTGTTCTGATGCTCTGTTGCTGACAGAGAAGCAAAACCCCTTTCCCGGTATTTTCTGTTTCTTTAGTTCGTTTGCCTGAAACCAAGTGGCCACTGCCACACTGAAAGACCCTCATACACATAAGACATCATCCATAGGGAAATGGCACATGGGGCATTTAGGCCAGCAGCAGGATGCCAGAATATGCACATTCATTCATCTCAGATAAATCAACTAAGACTAGTTCTGTGCTGTAGAAGTATTACAAAAGCTGGACTTAATCACAGATTAATTGGTTTAACAAAGTAAAAAAATGTATTCCTGGTTTATAATTAATTAAATTAATGTTTATTCATCTTTTTTTTTTTTTCTGACTTAGTATGTATGCTAAGTATTGTCTTTCAGGTGTTTAGTTTTACTGAATTCACATAGCAGACCTGATTTTTTCAATATTAACCTTTGAAAATTAATAAAACCAAGCACTGACTTTCTTTTTAATCAGTTTGAACTCTGATGGAAAAAATATAGAATTTTGTTGCATTTATTACTAATATGTTACTCTATTGTTTCTTTATGGCATTTCTTCATGTTTTTATTGGGGTCCAGTTTTGTGCAGAAATTCAACAGATTAATTGTCCATATCATAATAACAGTACAGAAAGAATAAACAAGGATAAATGCAACAATCTTCATCACTGAGCTAAGAAACAATTTTTGTGAAGAAAAACTGGAGATTTTATTAAATGTCAAGCAGGTACTATATACTAGCCTCAAGCAAATTTGTGTTTCACAACTGGCTGTCATACAACAACCCTCTGAACTGTGCTGGAGTGTGGAGGGTACACTTGAAGATATATGAACTGCACCTCAACAATTTCCACACTCATTTTTCCACATACATGAATTTCTACCAGGCTTCCATGATTTAATTTTTATGTCTTAGGATTTCTGCGAAACCCCTTTATTGTAATGAAGTTCTTCAGTTTTTCTTAGTAGATCCTCCTTCCTACCCTTCCTGTAGATGAGTGTCACATTGATAAGTCTCCAGTCATCTAGAACTTCCCCAGTTGACCAGGTTTGCTTACAAATTATGGACAGTGGCTTGGCAAGTTCCTCCGCCAGCTCCCTCAGCACCCTCAGGTGGATCCCATCCAGCCCCATAGACTTATGGGTGTCCAGTTGGCTTAGCAGGTCTTTCATTACTATTTCCTGGATTGTGAGGGGATTATTCTGATCTTCATCCCTATTTTTCAACTCAGGGGACTGAATACCATGAGGATAACTGGTCTGACTNAATAAATAAGTACACTATATTCCAAAATATGAGATAATATATCTGCTGAAAATAGGTGCTTGTTAGGGTTAAAGAAACTTACTCTGTGGAGAAAGAAACAGCTGAGGATGGACTCTAATAAGGAAGTAATAAATTAAGAATAGATTAAAAACAAATATCCAAGTACCTGAAAATTTACTTGACACTACATTCCTCAGTTCTGATTTAAAATGTCTTGTATTTTTTGAAGCTTTTTGATTATAAAATTAATTTAACCACTTTCAACTTATATATGTTAAGTTTAAAAATTGTACAGCTTTCTGAGTTCTAGTGTTTGGTACCATAACTGACATTACCCTACACAGTCAGCACATTTGTCAGAAATCACAGAAAGAGCTTGTGATTTTAAACAACTTTTAAAAGTGGCTCTATATAAATGAAACAATTTATATAGCCTGTATTCACTGACTCAAAAATATTCTAGTTGATACACTTATCTTTAATCTCAGCTTTTATTTATAAACATTACCCGCACCCGCACCGACTGGACAGATTATGACAAAAAACACTTCTATGACAGCACTGGTCTCTGTGAAGAAAAAACACAATGATATTAAGACTTTCTGTCAAATTCTGCAATAATGCAGGAATTTCCCGGGCCTTTATTAATCTTTTATTTCTTTTGTGATATGTCTCAGAGGGGAACTTAGCTCCTTGATATGAAGCAAATTAAATAAAACCATCAAGAAATCCTTCAATGGATTCTGAGTAAAATTAATATTTATTCAGATGTCCTTGACAATCAGTCTTTTCATACAGTTCAATTTCTCTTCAAGCTGGGTTACAAAAACACTCTAAAATTTTATCTGAGGAGATAAAAAGTTTTAGCAGGAAAAAAAAATGCATCATTTCATTAACTGTTTTTATAATGCATTAGAAACTTTGAGGAATTATTTAATAGCTGCTTACAAATAATAAACAGTGTTGTTAAAATGGATCTTTGTAGGTTTGGGTGCTCATTTGGAGCAGTAAATTATCTTGACTAATAAAAACAACATAAAGCCTCTTAAAATTTAGAAAATAGAAACCTAGGGAGTATAAAATATTTGATGCTTGATAGCATAAGGCAGTTATTTCAAGTTCACACATTTTTGTTGCAGTTTCAGTTCCTTTCTTTATCTTTTTATTTTTCTTGAAAAGATGTTAACTTTACTATTATTGTTCTACAGGAAAGAATTAAGTAATCCTTCATTTTATTGTTGTGTAGATACTGTCTAGTGGCTTTGCTACGATGAAATTTCCAGGAAGAAGACAGCGTGTCTTCAGTAACCATACCAGAGGTTACTTCCTACTGTCTTCCATTAGAACAAATGAGTTTATAACTCAAAAGAGGTCAGTGTATCTGACCAGACACATTTTTATGTAACTGAGTGCAGACCTTGACCTTCACATTTATCCCATGTCATCATGGTTTTGTGAACAGAACATTGTCTGTCCTAATTCTATTGATTAATTTTATGTATTAATAACCTCATGTAATGATAGAACATACAGTTATCAAGGTACTAAAGATGGTAATATCTATTTTTCCATGATGAAACTTGTTCTACATGTGTTTATTCAGGTTGAACTCTGGGATATGTTGTTTGAACTTTGCTGGGTTGTGAAAAGTTTGAAAGAAGTCACAATAATTTCCTCAGTGGTGGAAATTAAGCAATAAAAACTTCTAGCATACGANTATTATATATATAATATAGAGAAAAACAAAACCAGTAATTTTTCTTTCCATTTAGGAAATCTGTTACAGTTAACATCACAGGTCCTCGCACCTAAAACTCTCAATGAACAACCATAGGTAGCCAGAAAACTTTAGGGAGTACTCCTAAACAATAACACTTTACAGAGTGTTTTATAGGGATTGTAGAATGGCTCATGTGCAATATCATACACCACAAAAAATTCAAAGACACTATTTGTAAAAGGTTTAGCCTAAAAAAAGTATAGAGAAAACATCCAGGGATGGTCTCTTGACAATATAAAAGGGCTGAATGCACAGGAGTATTTCCAGAGGAAAATCAGGAAAGGTTAAGAAAAGATTAGGTTCCAGCATTCCATGCAGAACAAGAATTCTTACACTTAATTCTTACACCATACACAGAAGTATGGTGGTAATATTTTAATTAGTGATGACTAAATTAAATTTTGTCCAAACTGATAATGAAAATAACTTTTATAGTGTAAATGTTTTCAGATTATTAAGAAAGTCATACCTAATGGTATGTATCTTACTGTCTCAAGATATTAGACACAAACTCAGAAGGGACTGCTTGCTCTGCAGTCATGGAGCATGGCATAATGTTCAAATAACAACGACTGGCCAGTTTGTTGTTCTTGTCAACATTGTAAAATAATGAAATTGTGAAGAGCAGGAGCTTCACTCGAGGCTAGTAAGTTTATGATAAGGATGACTTCTTGCTGCTGGGCTTAAAACAATGTGTATTTCAATAGCTGTTCCTAACGAAGGAAAAATGTTAGTGTTAGTTTGATATTTCTTATTGAGGAAATAATACGTACTTGTATTTACATGGTTGTGTAAGCAGTCTCAACTGAAAAACATTTCCCATTTAGGAAGCTCTTTCCAATTAATGCGGTAACAACAAATTTTATAGCAACACTACTTTGTATCCTAATATGTCAGAACCAAATATAAAATTCCTCTCTGGACATTGTAACAATTTTAATAGTTTTGGTAGCTAATGGGGAATGGGATATTTTGATTTCATCCTGTAAAAGAAGAGTACAGTTTGCAAAAAAAAATTGAGGTTAAGGTCATATTAGAACTACAAACAATTATGCTTTTTACTATAGAAAAAATGAGGATCTTTGAGAAATGTGAACATGTCATCAGGAAGATAATTAGAAACCCTGTGAAATTTAGATCCTCCTCCTAATCATTTAGTTTAAATAATATTTTCTAGGTTTCTGAGAAGTTTTTTTTAGCCTGACCTGGATGAACAGCAGGCAATTGGGAAGGAGGAACAAAAAACACTGTCCAATGATGCCTAAAAGAAATCTGCCATAGATTTTATTTTTTTCCAAGTTCCACAAAATCTCATCCCCTGTACAAACAAAATGGAATAAAAAAACCCAGTGGTAAATCTTTTGACTTTTTGATGATTCACATTCTTAGGCCTCTCAAGCAAGATTACATGTAGTCTAGTGTAGTTGAGTCCTGATTTTTCTTGATTTGTATGTCTGCTTAGAAAAATTATCTATATACACACTCAGTGAAAATGTTCAGGTTATCATGTTTCCGTACAAGTGTTTGTGCACATATCTTTGTACTGGATATGTGTTGTATACAGTGGTATACAAGCCATTCAGATGCCCTTACTCATCTCTGAATGTCCAAACTGGGAGGTTTGGTTTCATCCAATGCCAAACATGCTGAGTTAAGCAGAAGAGCTTAGATGCTAAATTACATATATATAAGAAATTTGGTGGATTGAAGTCTGGGATATGATTCAGTAAAGACTTCTCCACATAGAGAGAATCAGCAATCGGATTAACATTCCTACACCATATGATTTATGTCAGAGACTTCTTCATCTCAGACAAACACTCTTAATCAATGAACTATGGAGATTTTATCTTTTGCAAATAAAATGACAAGTATAAATCTGTGCCTAATCTTTCTCCTGAGTACAGGAAATCTGTGAATTTCATTTTCTCCCTAGCACTGTGATGATGTTTAGACAGGAATTTTATATTCTTTTCTAAGTGTCTTAACAGTTTAGCAGATACTGATCCGAGTAGTCCCTATAACCTGTTCCATTCAAAATCAGTTTCTGAAGTAAGTTAAAGAGCTATTACTTATTTACTTATTACAGTTTGAAACAAACTGAAATCATCTCAGCTGAAAGAGTTTAAGGAGACATCGTGGAAGCTTATGTCTTGGGATATTCAAGAAGATAGTTAATGTCTAGAAGACTAATAGAATAGAAGTGTTAGTTTCTACACAGCTAGAGTAAGACGATGTGTCATCATTTCTCAGCAATATGATTTTTGTTGTCTGCATGAAGGCAAAAGTATTCCCGTGTGGATACAGTTACAGACGCACAATTTTTCCACACTCTTTGTTTGAGGTTGTAAAAGTCATGGAGTGGAAGGCTAAAGAACGAGATAGAGCAGTCTTTTTCAAAGTTATAATGAGTGACATCCTGTCTGTAGATCTTTCAGTTGTTTTTAGCTGAAAGGACTGACAACCAGAAACTGATCTTATTACTTTATTCCATTCTCCATTTCTATTAAATGGCCCACAGGGGATAAAGTAAGCACTTTTGACCCTAACAATATCTCTAAATGTTTGAAATTTTTTTACATCTATTCCTGTGATATGTGAGCACTTCACAACTGGTGTTTATCACATTATTGTGGTTTACAGAATTGTGTCATCTATATTTTTTGATGTAAAACTAACATCCCAACAACAGTGTAGCTAAGGGTTCATAGGATACTTTGAGTAGTGGAACATTTGAACTCAAGTCACGGATTTGCAGCGAAGTCAGAGGAACAACTTGTTAAATGAAACCCCTTACTAAAATTAAACTTGTTTTTATGAAGATTTTTCCTTACCTGAGTTGGAAAATATGTAGTAATTGCTTTCTGATAATTGCAGTGTTGTAAAAAAAAATCTGAAGGTGGGGATAAGGAAGTCATCTCTTCAATAAATACTGAGCTCCATTTCTGCCTGTGTGACTAACAAGCCAGTAATTCTAACAAGGTCAAGTTGTGCTTAGTCCTGGGATATGTTCAGTCATTTGAATTAGTGCCTCTTGGTAATCAGAGATATAACAGACAGGTTATTAATGTTTCATCTCAGTTCAGCTTCACCCAGTCAAGGCTGGACAGAAATGTGAACTCTCCTTCTAATACACATTGAAAGTGCAGAGTCCCAAAGACTGGGCAATGTAAGGTGTTCTGTTGTTTCAGAATAAAGCCCAGGGGAAACACTTACTTAAACAAACAAGAGAGTTTGGCTTTTATCTGCTTTTTAAAGCCCAGGAAAAAAAAATAAAGATCTGGTAAGTTAAATTTATTTTGAAGTGCTGTGAATCACAAATTCATCACTTTCATAACCAGATCTGAACTTGGCTGAAATGGACAGGTTGTGAAGTAAGGACTGTAGTAAACTAATTAGCCTAAAGCAGACTGGGGGTCAACCAGGGAAGGGGGTCATCTCTGGGAAGGTAGAAGACTGTCTGAAAAAAGGTACTTTCATGAGAAGACAGAATACAGGAGCAATGAGGATGGTTTCCCATTCCTCTGTAAGTGCTCAGGACATGTGAACTGTGTGATTTGTTAGCCACTTGAAAATGGTATATTATATTTTTATTCTGTGCAGATCCATTTTATTTATTGTTATATTTCATATTTGATAACTGGAAATAAAAAATGACTGAGATAATTTTTTATTGTGTTAACCAAACCTCTGAAAGAGAGTCATATATATAAGTCTGAGAGAGATTGATGCTAATGCACACAACTCAAGGCCTCGACATTTCTTAAACGTTCAGTTTCCTTTTAACACCTGAGACAAATGAACAAAAATCTTGATGAAAATGCAAATGGTAGTTATTTTACCGTTACTGACTCATAGTGACCAAAACAGAAACTGGAAAAGAGCCTGGAAGTACAACAGCCATAGTAAAGCAATTATAATATAACATGGGAAAGTAACATCTTGATAATTCCCTTGATGTCTTTGCAACTGTAATGGCCTCCTTGGTCTCATAGATCATAAATAATAAGGATGAAAATATCCCTTTGCAATAATAGACTTTTATTTCCTAATTTTCATAGGGACATCAAGCAATTGCTCTGTAATTTTTCTAAATTTTTCTGCCAATTGCTGTAGGCATGCCACTTGCTAGTCTAACAATAACCCAGAAGAACAGGACACAGTATAAAGCATTAGTACATGAGTGTTTCATTAGGAAATTGAAATGATGGCATGACTTGCAAAGAACGTTCAATACTTGTACAGATTGCACCTACTAAAGGGAGTTAATATGAGTTAGAAACCTAAGATCTGAAAGATAATACGGTCCATCAGATGTGTTCATAAGTACTGTATTATTTTAAAGGCATGAATATTTTAATCCTATTTTAAGGTTTTGTTGGGTTTTTTTTAGGACTAAAAAAAGGCAAATATTTAATAGTATATAACAGCTGGACAACGATTTTCAGGAGCAAAGTCTTACACAAAAGCAAACAAAAATCTTTAAAAAATTCATTTGAATCACAAAACCTGTCAGTAAGTATATACAGTCAACACATGCCAGAACTTTAAAAGGAACACCTGAGGAGTATAAGGCTTCATAAAACCTAAATTAAATATTTTCAGTAGTGTTCATTACAATAGAGCTCAGGGAGGTACCCCTATCAAGGCTGAAGTTCTTGTAATTGAAGTTTCAATAGAAGAAAGATTGTCTTTAAAATATTAACAAATCCCGAAGGCCAAACTCATATATGGAAGGAAGTAGGATGTGCAGTTTTCCTGTGCTGGGACTCAGGCCTAGGAGTGTGGGTAGAAAAGGTACTTTTTTAAAAAAATAGGGACGCCTAGGAATATCCATGGAACTACAGGCCAGTAAAGTGACTTCTGTGTCAAGTGTTTTGATAAAAAAATACATAGAAAATTATATCTAGTAGGATTGTATTTATCACATACAGATTATACAGTAATCTTACGAAACACTCATGAACACAGCTTTTAAAGAGTGAAGTCATACTTCAATCTGTATACATCTTTCCTAAGAGTATGAAAGAATAGGAATAGGAATAGGAATAGGAATAGGAATAGGAATAGGAATGGTCAAGGTTTCACTGTGTGAAAAGAAATGAACACAGAGATAGAAAAGCTTGTTGATATAATATTATTAAAGGTAGTTAAATTTAAAACTAAGAGGAGTTGCAACAGGATGATAAACAATGTCACCCAGTATAAATTATTTAAATAACTAAACCCCCAAATATAATACCTTTATTAGATATTACCAGTAAAGAGATTGAGATGCCATTGTGGATGAACAACAGCTCAAGTGCAAAAACACACATAAAATTGAAACATAAGGAAAACAACAAGGAAGAAAGGAACAAACAAACAAACAAACAAAAAAGAAAAACAGAAGAGAACTGTTACAGAAAGAGCTGCATCTTCCATGTTGCTCTATGGTTCTCATCTTCCCATCTCAAAATGATAGAATGGAATTTGAAAAAGTGCAACATGGGCACTGATCACAAATTTATTAACGATTCACTGTGAAGGATTAATACTTGCAATTTTCCTGTCTGTGAAAGAGACAGCTAAAAGGAGCTATGACACATATAAAATTGTGAATGACTCAACAGAGATTAATCAGAAACTGGTATTCATAATCACAAAAAAAGGCCAGAAAACAGTAAAAGAAGTCACAAAGTGTCCTGAAATTATGAAATTTATTGACATAATACAAGCCAGTGGGAATATATTTTTTTTATGATAGATTAAACTAGAAATTATTTCCATCTAGGCTAAGGAAAATTTTAATTGACTACAGATTTGTTGATGCCCTGGTTTTAATTTAATACACAGGACACAGTGGTATATTTAATTTTGTTTTCAACAAAATACCCAAATCTTTTAAGCTGTAATGACAGAACTGATTCAGAATTTGCCTTTTAATACAAAGGATAGTGTTTCTCTATAATTTCATAAAGCAATATTTAGCCATTAATTTAGTCATAGTTTTGAGCAAAAATAGGTCACTATTTCTAGTTTTGGTAAAAAGATATTTACTGCTACTTATAAAGCCACAATATTTATGAAAATACATTGTTTAAATTGTCTCCTTCTCTGGACATATTCAAAACCTGCCTTGATGCCATCCTGCTTTAGGCAATCCTCCCTTGGGGTGGGGTTTGGACTTGATGCCATCCTGCTTTAGGCAATCCTCCCTTGGGGTGGGGTTTGGACTTGAAGATCTCTAGAGGTCTCTTCCAAGTCCAACAATTCTGTGATCCTGTGAAATTAAAAGCTTTTTATGTGTTCTACTTCCGTTATTTTAGTCCCATATCAGGAATATTTAGGTTTTCTAACAAAACTTAATTCCCCAAAGATGTGTTTAAAATCATATATATTTAGACTTCCAAGAATCAAGCTGAAGGAGCTTGTGGGACAACAAGTGGAAGAGAGCACAGCCCCATTGGAAACTCCTCGGTCCCATGAGGAACATTCAAAGGGCTGAAAGTTTTACTATTTCAGCCTTATATATAAGTTTCATCCTCCTCTAATATGTTGTGAGTTAGTTTTCCATCTATATCTGCCAGCTGGTCTTTCAGCTGCAAATCTCATATTGCCATACTTCCATGTTCTTCCTTATGCTCCTTTCTTTCCTCTTTTTTGCATAATATATCTATTTTCTCTCCATTATTTTCCTTTCCTGTTCCTATTTGCTTGCTCTAGAATTCTCTGGAGACTCTTCACTGATTTTTGTAGATTTAGACTAGATTTGTCTTGTTGCAACTGTGTCCACAAGTCACATTTTATTCAGTTTTCCTCATCTAAACATCTGAACAATTCTTACTTTGTTTAACATAGCACTGGGTTCCTGAGTATTATTTACCACAGTAGTCTATCTTCTGTCTAACCGAACACTACTGTTACCTGTCATGCTGATTATGACATTTCCTCTAAGTTATATACAATACAAACCTCTCAGCTTGCCTTATAAAACCTGTCTCCATTCTATGCTCATCTCATTTCCTAAACTCTTGTGTTCCCCAAAGCTGTCAGTCATTCCACAGCAAATTCCACATAACTGTATTCACTTCAAAGTTTATATTTTTCACATTCATGATTGTTTTTCTAGTTGTATCTTACAGGACTAAGCGTGTTGTCCTGATAAAATTAATCATGTCACTGAAATGATCAGGGTCACTGAAAATGAAGTAAATGAACTTTGTGTGTCTGCATATCTGGTTCTGTATCTGTGTACACAAACGCTTTCACATTATTTGAGTTTTTCCTTTTGTGCTTAGAAGGTCCTCAATTGAATACAGCATGATATGTTGATTTATTTGTCATAATTGTCACTGCACTGGTAAACAAAGCTTTGGTGAAAATTCTCACCTTTCTAAAGCTGATTGCCTGCTTCAATCTTACAAAATGTAAATATTAACCCATGTTTAGGAAAATAAATCCTTTTTCTTAAGATCACTATTGTGCTGCTGGTAACCTTGAAAAGCATTTTAGAATATGTACTGGACCTAAGCAGACCATATCTCCATCAATTACTTGCTTTACTGATGGGCTGGTTCACAAAGCAAGCCATGGGATTTTTCTGGGATAATCTCAACAAGTGAAAAGTTGATGATATTTCATATTTCAAAAAATTCTTATTTTCCAGGTGTAATGGGAGAATATGAACCAAAAATTGAAGTCCATTTTCCTTACACAGTTACAGCTGCAAGGGGAAGTACTGTTAAGATGGAGTGTTTTGCACTTGGCAAGTAAGTACAGATTCTTTCAGAATTAGACATAATTGTTTATTAAGATGTGACATGCCTAATTTGTGACTTCATTCTTTTGCTGGATTTCATTTTCACAGACAGTCCTTACTGCACACTCTAAGTAACCAGTTGACTAAGTAGCTAATTATGAATTCCCTGCCCAGCCATTTCTTTGGACAGTAATTCACTGAAGTTAAAAGGCTTCATGTCAAACTGAAAAGTGATGTACATTCTTGTAAACAAAAAAAACCCAAAGTTTTTTAATTGAAAATTATACCAGACTCACCCATTTATTCATTGTGATGATGTAAATCAGTAAATTACAGTTAATTCTACTAAGTTTTC
Organism: Chloroceryle aenea; assembly: GCA_013399075.1. Lineage (NCBI taxonomy): Eukaryota > Metazoa > Chordata > Aves > Coraciiformes > Cerylidae > Chloroceryle > Chloroceryle aenea. The sequence goes on along the minus strand of VWZY01005872.1, from coordinate 447,884 downwards.
GTAGTTGGAGAATGAACAAGATGAGTAGCTTTTTTTTTCCTCCCCAGATGTAGAGTTTATATATTAAACTAAGAGCACAATGTTTTAATCATGTCCTAAAATAATTTGTTGCAGTGCAGATTCTCTAGTTTCTCTGCCTGACCTGTGATACTAGTGAACAGTTGTTTAGTATTCATGTCAAAGGGAGGGTTTTTTATATGTTTATTTGTAAATGAGTTTAGGGAGAGAAGGGGTTTAGAAATACCTCTTCACTATTTCGTTCAAATTAAATAAGGGAAATTATTTCTGTACACTATTCAGACAACAGAATATAGGATGAAATTTGTAGCATTTCAGTTTTGTCATGACAATTATTATTATTATTGTTGCCAAGAATAAGGGTGTCAAGGGTATTATACAGTCAGACATAACTAAGAAACAGCTCTAGTAATTCAAAGTTCTTTCTTCTATACACATATGTAGCTAAAATCAGGTGTTCCATCAGTGATGATTCACTAGAGACATGTAAATAAATATAAAGTTTTTTTCAAAAATACTCAATCAAATTTGGGGTGGGGATTAAAAGAAATCTCACTGTATTGAATTATTTTCATTTCCTTTTTATAATTGTATTCCTCCTGAAGATCTTCCCTCCACCTCTCAAAGTCTTCCTGCTCAATATCCCACTTGGTTTTCTAGTTCGTAGTTTATCAAGGCACATACAGGTTTCTTGCATAATGGCTTTGATTAAGAAAAAGTAGAAGGATTTGGTTTTTTAACTCCTGCAGAGGAATTTCACAAATTAATTGTGTCTCAGGAGTACTGTATCTTCCATATCAATTCTTCTTACTTATTTACCTAAGGAGAAAGAACATACAGATACTCTTGGTGAGAGGTCAACAGAAAGTGTTCATAAATAATTCCAGAGAAATTCTGACAAAGTATTTTAATTGTATCTATTTAGGTTCAGTGAAGTTGAAGGAGAGACAGGACATAGACAAATCAGTCCAAGCAAAATGTGGAAGACCTTATTCTATGTACAGGGAGCCATAAGACAGCGACAGCAACTTTTGTAAATTAATGTCCAACCTTAATATAAGCAGTAGTTTAGAAAGCAAGTATAAGGGGAAGAATTGCTGCAGGGTAAAACACAAGTCCTGTGTTTTAAACAGTAGAGAAAAGATAAGGGAAGAGATACTTGAGAGAGGACAAAAAAGCAATAAATGGAGAGATTCCCTGAAATGCTGAAATATATGAGGAAAAGGGCAGCTCCTGGTGACTCCGGGCTCTCTCCTGTCAGCAGCACTAACCAATTTTCTGCCATGTCAATAGCTGGAAATGAGACCCTTTGAGACTCTTGGCTATGGCTGCAGCAGTATCCAACACATTGGGGTTTGTTTTCTTCATTTTGCTGGAATTAAATTGCAGTTGCTGACAGATTACAAGTCAACTGTCACTTTCCAGTGAAAAGATGGTATGCTACATGTTGTCCTTTGCAACTGTCAATGACAGGCAAGAAACACAGCAATTGATACCTTCCATCAACAGCAGGCTAAGATTTAGTAAACTCTCTCAAAAAGCGTCAGTTACTATTCAAACAGACATACAAGAAAGGTGGAGGTTGACAGGAAAGGCTTCAATTAGCTTATTTCCCCTTTCCTATTTTACATTAACCTTTTATAAACAAACAAAAAAAAACCACAAAAACTGCTGAACGATTAAGGAATTTAAGGTTATCTAATAAGTTGACCCCATTTGCTGCTATTGTAATGGGCAGCTATTTTTACCATGCATATTTCTTAACTTCTTTTCACAGCCATTAATGTACAATCATATCAGCGGAGTTGAAATTACTTTCAAACTGATACGGTAATAATTACATCAATGACATTTCCGTCCTCATTTGAAACCTGAAGGCTGAGGTGGAAGGTAGAAATAAGTCAGGTTTCCTATCCATTTTTGTCATTTTCATTTTTTCTTCCCATCTCTTATTACAGCTTGTAAGAATCTTTTCTTGCTACATTGCCATGGGTCCCCAGTACCAAACTGAATCAGCAACTAACTTATTCCTTCTTTATTTAGTGTTTTGAGATTTGGTGTTATGAATTCTTATTTTAAAGAATGCATAACTTACTACAGTATCAAAACCAATTTGCCATTGTTTTTCTCATGCTTTAATTTAGATGTCTGAAACACTCTCTCTTCTCTCTCCAGTGTAATTGTGAGAATGACAGACATTCCAGAGAGATTTCTTCAAGTAGGCACTTGGCAATATTCCAGAAAGAGCCCAGTCTTTAGTTACAAATTAATGATTTATTAATAGTGTTTATTTAGACCTTCCCATCACTATGGCTGTAGGAATTAAATAAATTGGAGCTGTGCAGCTTTTGTCTCCAAACTAAAATCAAATATCTTAATTACTTGACAGACAGAAATTCTCTGAGAAGGATTTTATTCTGACTCTAGCAACATGGAGCTAGTCCAGTTAAAAGTCAAAATATTGTTACTGATACCACTTATAAATAGACTTCGTAGTTGTTAAGGAATTCAAAGTAATATGGGAATTAAATACTTCAAAATTATGTTATTTGTATTAGCTAATGATGCATTTAATAAACATCAGTCATTAGCTAAAAAAATACTGCATATATGCATGATTTTGTGTTGAGATATAACAGAAGATATGACAGACAAAGTCAAATAAAATTTACCGCACTATATATCAGTGTGCTTTTTGCAACTATTGATGTTTTGTAATTTGTGCAGGATATTTATGCTGGCCTACTTTTGTTGAAAGGTTGTTTTTATAGCCATATTCACTGCACATGTGCATGGCAACTTGTTTTGATTAAAGTTCTGTTTCATATATATCTTTATATATATAACATACAGATATGTTTTCTGTCACCAATTGAATTATGTCATTTCATTAGAAGCATTAAAATTTGTATTTGTTTTCTAACAAGGCAGAAGATCATATTGTTTTAAAGAATAGCTTTTTAACTTTTCATAATGACAAAACTACAACTCATATAATTGCTAAATCATGATTAAGATTTACATTAATCACTGTTAAAATAATAAAACTTAAAAAAAGAAAAAAGAAAAAATCTGCTTTAAAACTTACTGAATAGAAAAATTCAAAACATTGACATTAAAAGAAAAAACAACTAACCAGCAGTATGCTAATATTTACCTTTGAGTAACAGAATTTTCAGTTCTTGTGTCTTCTGTTATATAAAAGGACCAGCTATTTTTTTTTGTAAAACAAATAAATGAGCTTATTGCTAATGAGGTTGTTTGTAGTCCAGATAATCCTAGTTTTCTAACAAGTCCATGATTTCAGTGTAGGATTTTAAGTTTATTGTCTAAAGACAAAAATATTGTCGGGAAGACAGATTATGATCTTGTCCTTTGGGCAAATTCTGTTAAGAAGTCATCATTTTCCCAGCTGAATCTCTTGCACAGACCACAGCATTTATGGCTTTTCGTGCTCCAGAAATGCAGTTTCTCAAACACTACCATCTGTAACAGCAGGTTGCCATTTTCATTTTCTCTCAAATATTACTGACATTGCTTCCAAGAATATCTGGAGGTAACTGGTTATCTCTTTCATTTCTTTTTGTCATGTACTTTTTTTAAAATGAAAAATTCTTATGTCTTCATTGAGGTCCCCATTAAAAAGATATGAAAGTAATGGTGCTGATAGGTAAAAAATACTTTCTGTCCCCACTACATGATATTCAGTAATGAAGCACTTTCACTGATGGCCATCCAAGTGTTCTTTAACACTTTCTGACTTTTAACATGGGACTTAAAAAAAGTGTAGATGGAAAGGTAAGTAAAAAAAAAAAAAAAAAAAAAAAAAAGTTTTCATAGTTCAATGATACAAGAGTGATTTGTCTAAGATCCCATGAAAAGTTTGTAATTTTTACAAAGCTCCTCAATGAGTACAGACCATTGCCCTCAGAAGAAAGCAAGAAGAAGGAAGTGTCAGAAATTTATCACCTTTTATTTTTTTTTGTGCTTGCATAAAACTCTAGCTTGACTTGTTCACTATTTCACGAAATTTTTTTAATGTCAAACTTTATATCATGCATGCACAGTATCTGACCCTCACAAATTATCCTTCTCTTCATTGCATTTTTTTTCCTGTGCATCACACCATATAGAAGTTTCTATTTTATTCTCCATACAAACTTCATACTTCATCAGTTTTCTGTCTCCAGCCAAAACCGAACAACAGCAACAAACAAAACAAAACACAGCAACAAACAAGCAACAAGAAAAAGCATCTACCAAAAACAACCACCACAAAAAACCACCATTTGTGTTATGATAGTGCCAACAGCCAATTTTGAGTAATATTTATTTCTCATTAGAACAAAATAGAGAATGTGAGCTGTTGCTGTATTTGTAGTTTACCAAAGTTTTCAGTCTTTGCTGTTAAAATAAGATCTGTGGGCCATGCAGACTTCCAAAAGGATTGCTTTGCTTAAAAAAAAAATAATAATTTATGCATCCTTTTCTTCACTATGGCTATTTTTTAACCACATAGATAAAGCACAGAGATTTGAATCAAAAGAACCAATAGAGAACATTACTGACAGACAATTTTTCTTAGAAACCATACGCTTGCTCTTCTATAGTTTTGAGAGACTATTTTATGCCTGTGCTATTTTTATGCAGTAGTAACATCTACAGAGTGTATCAATAGTCTTTCTAAATGCTAGTGTATTTCACTTTACTAGTGTCAAGACTATGTTTTTGTTGCAAAATATTCTTAGTTAACGATAGGAATAAAATGAGACATTGACTTCCTTTTATTACTGATTTATGATGAGACTGTTATGATAGAAACATTGTTCATGCTGTTATTTTTAATGTTGCTTTAATAATTCTATTATAGACTTTGTTTTGAATAGATTTATAGCTCAGTCATATACATTCATCTTGTATGTACAATAGCTTGCAGGAACTCAGATGATAGTCCATTTTTAAATCTTACTTTCTAAATGAACTACCAAAAAAAAAAAAAAGGTGAAATTACATATCTTTAAGTTGTAAAAAAAGTTGTAAAGTGTTCTCTTGAAACATGAACTCTCAATTCTGATTAATAAATATTTCAAAGTTTTAAATCCATGGAATACAGGATTTCATTTTATCTCTTTCACCTGATTTTCTATTAACAGATTTTTTAAACTGTTCTTCAAGCTTTTATTAAAAATGTTTTTATTTTATGTTACTATCATTATTTTAATTGGATACTATGTACAATTAGAGAGACCTTACTGAAAATTTTTCAATATAGAGAAAGAAAAGCAAAAAATGTTTAGATAAGTGAAGATGATATCTAAACAAAGATCAGGGTGGCACTATAAAAAATCTTTATCATCTGGTGAAGGACTATAACTGTAGAGGTGTTGCTTATTAAGACAACAGCATAGGGTAATGCCTATAAAGAAGACTTCTAGATATTGCAAATCTTTTTGCAGGTATAAAAAGATAGACTTTGCATTCTTATATTTTAAAAGGATGTTTCTTTGAGGTATGATCAGTGTTTGGCAAACAATGTAGTGAGGAAGAGAGTGATTTCAGAATGAGTGCACAATAACTGATGAGTGTTTGTGCTAAAAAGAAAATGAAACAAGTGCATACACCATCTCATCCATTTCTTCCCTTCATATGAATGTAAATGACACAGACATACAGTGAAAGCTCTTCCACTCCTGTGAGCAGGCATGTAATGCTTGAGTCAGAAGCAGTAGTGACATTAATGCATACTTCTTACACAACCAGCTTTGTAACTTAAAGAATATTGCAACAGAAAAGGTTTCCAAGGTTTTGGTAACGTTACTTCATCCAAGACATTTTCACTTACTGATCTCCTGAACTGCAGTTCTGTTGCAGGCAAATTAGGATGTGTTGGAATTTACTAAATTAATCCAAATTTTGAAGTTGTTATTTTCTCTTGCTTACTCAAGAATAAGGCTCTAGCTAGAGTGCTAAACAAGCTCTAGATAGGGTATTTCAAATAATTTACTTAATCTCAATAAAAACTTGGCTTCCCTTGTGGATGAGACACATTCCATGTTACAAACTATTTATTAAGGATTCCCTAGAAGAAGTGAGGTATATCAAGCATTATATGAACCTTAATTGTGGTTATATTTTATTGCTACTTAGATTAAGTTTTTCAACAACCAGATAACAGTATCTGTATTCTCAACAGTAGAAGACTGCTAACAATAATTTTACTAAATATTTCAGCCCTGTTCCAACAATCTCTTGGAGGAAAGTTAATGGTCATAATCCAAGTAAAGCCCGCCTGAGGAAATCCCAAGCTGTGCTTGAAATACCTAATGTGCAGCTAGAGGACGCAGGAATGTATGAATGTAAGGCTGAAAACTCTCGTGGAAGAAATGTCTTCAGAGGACAGCTACAAGTGTACAGTAAGTGTAACTGCACACAGTTCTATACAGTAATACTTTGTCTATACTTAAGTCTTTAACTGCATATGATGATGTTAAGTTTTTTTGATCAGGTTTTCTTAATGAGTACGACTATAATTTTAAATTACTATTTTTTTTTTTTCCTTATATGATATAAAATAATGATAGGTAGCCTCAGCCTGATGTATCTGTCAGAAAACAATATTAGATATATCTTAGGAATTTTATCACAGTTTTATTAATGTTTCACCCTTGCCATGCTTGGATTCTGAGTTCTGTCAAATTCATTGTACAGGAAACAGAGCTGGGGAAGTGCTGTTTTTGTAGGAAATTCACAGTCAAGGCATGCACAATTTCCAAAGGTTCTGGGTTTTTTTCAGAAAGTGCTGAACATTTTCTCTCTGATTGGTCTTTATAAAAGTTGAGTGAGCATAAAAAAAAAATAAATTCATCATGCATCACATTGAAAAGACAAAACACAACCTGAAATTAAAAATATTTCATAGTATCAAGGTTTAACCCCAGATAACAGCTAACCCCCACTCAGCCAGTTGCTTACTCTCCTCTGGTGGGATAGGGGAAAGAATCTCAGGACTTGTGGGTTGAAATAAAGACAGTTTAATAAATAAAGCAAAAGATGCATACATAAGCAAAGCAAAACTAGGAATTCATTCCCTACTCCCCACTGATAGGCAGGTGTTTAGCCATCTGCAGAAAAGCAGGGCTCCATGAGGAATAAGGGTTCCCCCAGATTAATATGCTGAACATGTTGTCATATGGTATAGAATATACCTTTAGTCTGTTGGGGTCTGCTGTCTCCTCTGTGTCCCCTCTCAACTCCTTGTGCACCTCCAGCTTACTCATTACACAGGTCAAGTGAGAAGCAGAAAAGGCCTTGACTCTGTGCAAGCCCTGCTCAGCAGTAACAAAAACATCCTTGTGCTATCAGCATGGCACAAATCCAAAACATAGCCCCATACTAGCTGTTATGAAAAAGAATTAACCCAGTCAAAACCAGCACAAGTAAAGATAATGAATTTATAAAATATTGTTGCTGCATCCTAGAGGGTAGAAACAAAAACCTGTATAAGATGTGTCTATAATACAAGACAAAGTTTTTCTTACATTGAATATAAACTTGAGTACCATCTACTTCTCATTAGTTAAAGCGATATCATGTGATATCATTCCATGAATACAATAGCCTTAGATAGTTATCAGGAAAGGTCTACTGGAGGAGATCACACAACTAATCTTTCAAACTCTGTACTGTTTTATGTCTTCAAATACCATAATCAGTGGTATTAAAATTACTGCAGTTCAGACAAGTCCTCAGGCTAATACTTTTAAGAATCAGTCTCTCCTGTTAATCAATTTTATTTTTCTTTTCTCAATTTCAGCCCATGGCTCCTAGTGCTTTCTCCCCATTACTAACTATACACAGTTCTCTGTTAGACACTAACTGTAAACTGGCATCATGTATTTAGTTTATTTTCCACATATGTCAATATTTCTAGGTCCATAATCAATTTTCCTGTCTCGTTCAGCTTTCCAATATCTTTATCTTAGCTCCCTGGTTTTTAGTGAGCATCAGCATATATCTATATGATGCTTCTCTCCTTGCTTTTCTTTCTCATTCAGCTAGAGACAATAAACATGTTTGTCTGTAGCATTGCAGGGTTTTTTTGGCATATGCTCAAAAAAATATGTGATGGCAGTTCGCACCTTTCATTTTGGACGTGCCATCCATACTGCACTTGCAGCAAATTTTTCATAAGGCTTTTACTGAAAACAAACCCAGGAACTACTCATTGCCTTCTACTCTGTCAATACTCCAGTGATATTCCTCCAGTATTACAGATTTTTACTGCCGGTTACTTCCATAAAAGTATAGCAGCTCCTGCTAGGAACCTGGGGACCAGACACATTTAGTAGCTTGCCTGGTCTTTTTTGACAGCCTTTCTTAAACAGTCTGAAGTTAAAAAAATAAAATAAGAGTTCTAAGGCGTACCCCAGCTCATACACCTGCTAGCTCTTTTCTACTAGATACTAAAGAACCTGATAAAGTTGTTACAATTATCTATGTGTCTCTCTCTCAGAAGTAAAGGAATATAAAATATAATTTTCAAGAGAGAAACTAAGGTGCTGGAAAATTAAGATATTTCCTCAAAAGCACCCTCCAGACATGTGGCATAAAATCACAGCAAACATGATGTAGTGTTCTGCACAACTCTGCCTCTCTCATTATCCCAAGCATATTTTTGTTTTGAGCACAAATAAAGATGGACTAGGAGTCCATAGAAAACATTCTCTATGTCAGTTTTGATCTAATATGTCCAGATAGAAATATTAATTTTTCATTCTCCCACACTGTCAAAAATATGGTTTTTACAGTCACTGCCTTTATGGATAGTGCATAATTTGCGCTAATGGGAATTTTTTGCAATAATATTAGAACAACTTCTTTAACATTGTAGAAAGGGGGTCTGCTTCAGGTTGACTCATTTCTCTGATTAACAGATATGTGGGACTAGTATATTATTACATTTCTCTAATGTCTATTATTATGTGTTATAATACCTTACATACAAGTCAAAACCAGATCTGAGTCAGAGTTTCACATACCTGCATTAGCAAGGAGCAAGAGCAGGGCAGGTAAGAGAGAGTTTCCAGATGGAGAAAACACACAGCAAGCTCAAGGACAGCAGATCAATAAGCATAGGCTATCACTAGCTCCCTACAAGTACCTTTTCTTGGTTTAGAGATTAAATACTCCCCCATGAAACTCTTGCAGCCATCAGTACTGAAGAAAGCATTAGTTTCTCATTGGCTTACAAACCTTGACAGCCCTTTCCAGGGTTGTAAGAGGGTTTGGGTAAGAAATTTTTTAGCACTATAAAGTTTAGCCACATGTTACTTTACAAAATTGTCAGCTTCCTTTGTTGACAGCTGATGTCAGGATTTAGGAGTATTACTTGAAACAGCATTTCCTGCTTTAACTCTTATTCATAATAATAGTCAACAGAATTATTTACATTTCTGTTTTCACTGACATCTTATTACTCTGAGAGACAACAAGTATTTTGGCTCAGAAATTCAGATGTAGGCCACCATTCTGTACCAGGGGTTTCTTGTAAATTCAAGAGCAAGCTGTAGGACCAGCTGTGTAATACTGCAGTCTCATAATTTGCATATCTCTAGGAACTCACTTGCTGTCGGTCTGAATCTTTTTCATTTCATTGATTGCATCTGATCTGGTTCACCACAGAGTAGTATTTCAGAGAAAGCACAGGACTCCCAGTTTGCCTGTCTGGTCACATTTAATCACAAACTAGTGATTTTTTGTTCCTTACCTGATGCTGTAATCCAGATATACCTGATGCAGCTGACACTTCAGATGTTGTTCAGTAAGTTGTATTTCAGATGCTGACAAATTCACATTGCTGTAATCTCAGCACTTACTGGAACTTCAGCTGTAGAAGTAACAAAGGCATTAAAAAATTAATTTTGGTAATGTAAGACATCCTGATATGCAGTGAGACCTATTTTGAGAGGTGTGATTTTCCCCCAAGTGATTTGCTTATCCTGTAAGTTTTAATGAAATTTTATTCAAGCTGAAATTGATTATTAGAAGACAGCACAAAAATCTAAATTTGAGTGGAGAAATTGGCCATTAGCAGTTTGTAATCAGTTCCTACACAAATCCTGGCTAGTAGCATTTTCCCAGTGGTAAGCGCTAGTTTATGCTATTCCTGATCCCCTCTCACTCTGAACCTCTTGTGTTTTCTTCTGTTACCTACTCACTAGTGCCAGTTCAGCAGAGGATGGTGATGTGAATCAGACCTCAAAACCACTTTTGTGGCCATTTTTCATAGAATGGCTTAGGTTGAAATGTACCTCAGAGATCATCTAATCTAACCTCCCTGCCATGGGCAGGGATACCTCTCAAATAGATTAGGTTGTTTAAGGCCTCATCCAACCTGACATTGAATACCTCCAGGGAGAGGGCATCCACAACTTCTCTGGGCAATCTATTGCAGAGTTTCACCACCCTCGTACTGAAGAAATTCTTCCTAAGATCCAGTCTAAACCTATTCTCCTTCAGTTTATAACCATTTCCCCTTGTCCTATCACTGAACACTTTTGTGAAGAATCCCTCTCCACCCTTTCTTTAGGTTCCCTTCTGGTATTGGAAGGCAGCAGTAAGGTCCCCCTTTTCCTTTTGGCTGGATCACTTTCCTGATCTGGCTCACAGCAGTGCTTCATGAGCAGCACTGCTGCCGCAGGAGGAAGGAAAGTTTGCTATTACAACACAGGAGTGGAAGAAGAATCTGAGGACAGGAATATTTTGTTATGTAGGGTCATAGACCATACTGATTTTTAAAAAAATTATCACTTTGTTATAAAAACTGTCTGGAAGAAAATCCACTGCTACCACCACAGGTTAGCCCCATTCAGTAAATCTGACTAGAAAGGAAGACATTTTTGTGGTCATAATTGCACCTTCAGTTGAAATTTGTTGTCTTTCTCACTTTGCTAGTTACAAATTCTTCTCCCACTGTATATTTCCCAATCAGCCTCACATCCAGAACATAAATTTTTTTCACACCAAACTCTATATTCATTCACATTTTGGGACACTATCTAAAGTAATCTGTGTATGCAAAATTTTGTACTTAGTTATCTTTCAGTCAAAAAGATGCTTAATAATTTGAGGAGATAGGCTGAGTTTTCTGCATCTGAGTTTGACTTTGCATAAAGTGTATAAAAACTGGTCTGTAAGCTTGCATATTTATTGCCAATTTGTGTTTGCAAAACATTTTGACATCCTTGAATAAACAGGTGCAGAAATGCAGCATAAAATAAATCAGGGATTCAATGGTGATATTAAAATCTCAGGAGCACTATATAAAGCTATGTCACAATGTCCATAAAGACTAATGAATAATAAAACACATCCCTTTATTCTTACACTCACCCCAAAACTCTTCATTGGACATATAAAAAACAGATAAACACCCATTTTTCCACAAGAGTGAATGCAGCATTTATAAAAAAAAGAACCTGTTATTTTTTAAATCTGTTTAAATGCTTCTTACAATTTATATTTTCTAATTAAAAGTAAGTGCAATTATAGAATGAAGTTTTCTTTGCCTGCATGCATATCAGGATGATGTTAACACATATTTGTTTTAAAAAAAAGGACATAATACAATGAGTCAGTGATTGTACATCCAGTTAAATATTTTGGTATTTTGATTATTGGCATAGTTTAAGAACAAATGTTATGCCATTTTAGACAGAGAACTTGCTAATGAGCAGAGAGGGAACTCTCTGTGGCAAAGTAAGGAATACACAGGGAGATGAAAGAAAGGCAGAAAGTAATGAAAATATTTCTCTCTATCATGCATTTATCTCTCTTCGTGCTACATCTACCTATTGCTTTGCTGCCTTGCTCTCAGGGGGGTGGTAATCCGAATCATTGCCTTGGCTTACTTCAAGTACAACAGCTTGAAAATTAGGAATCCAAAGGCCATTTAGGCTATGAGGAGAAAATTTAGGGTAGAAATACCCAACTAATGAAAAAAAGATTGTTAATATCAATCCATCATACTACTGAGATTTGCTGCTACAAGCTTGCTAATACAAAGGAAAACCCATGTCATGACTATGCTATTAAGACAACCACAGGCAGAGGGTAGGGAATGGCAGTTATGTACTGAGGAGACCACCTCTGCAGCCAGGCTTGGGGACACAGTTTCATTTCAGTGTAAACAGGTGCACATGCTAAGTCTGAACACTCTCTTTCATAATGAGATCTAATTCAACATAGGAAAATGAGACTCGATATGTTTTGGGTCATATATAATAGAATTTTCAGAAAAGAAAGATAATAAAATGAATGATGTATGGACAGGAAAAGTTTAGCACCTCTTTGAAATGGCATGATTTTATGACACCATTGGCTAAATTTATTGATTCTTAATTACACAGTTAACTCTCACATCTTCCAAAATCATATCATCATACTCATTTTCAAGGAAAACAGTTGCCTCTTGGCACACTTTCCCTGTGCATAAAAAAATACTCCAAAAGAAAACAACTTTAGGATGCAAACAAATAATATTTTTAGGACAATTAGTATACTGCTTCTAAGGATTTCCCAGGACCCTTTGATATAACTTAAGAATCAAGTGATTCAGCACAGTGGAGCACATATGAAGCATGTCATGCATTGCCTTGACTGTAATAATAAGAATAAGGAAGCAGATGGTTTTGGTCTTGGTTTGAGAGTGAGGCTGGTTCAATCTTATCTCTGTTTTCCTCTACTAAAAGGGAAATGAGAGATTCTTTTACTGATATCTTTCCAGCTTCTGACAATCATCTGGTTAGGGACTCTGAAGCAAACTATTTTCTGCTTAGGAAAGATAGACACCTCATTCACTTTCTTTATCATCCGTGAACGAGATGTAAGCTAGAAGCAGTTAGGCACCTGTCATGCCTTTACATATCTTCTCATGTCTTTGATTGGTGACTTGTCAAATGCCAGATTTATTTTTAAACTCGATTCCCCATGTGTAAGTATGTTATCAATTATCTGACATTTGAAGCAGAATCTTTACTGTGACAGATCTGGACATCTGTTCATAATAAGAATAATAATTTTACATTCCTTTAGCAATGAAGGCCTTTCAGATACTTATTCTCTACTATTTGAAAAAAAGAGCCCTCAATATTTCATATAATTAAATTAATTAACTTCATCTATCATCCTCTTTGCTACACAAATTGGTATGGCTACAGTATGAAAACCAAAAAGATGACATTTAACTGTACATTTTTATTTCTGCATCTTAATGCTCAGTTCCCCACTGAGTCATAGAAAGTTTTCCATGTTGTAAGATCTTACATACTGCTATTTGATCAATTTCTGCATTAAGGATCTACTTCTCTGCAAAAGAAATATTCTGAGCATTTTGTCCTGGCTTCAGGTAGGATAGGGTTAATTTTCACCAGAACATGGAAGGGTGCCACAGCCAGGACAGGCAACAGAACCAGCCAATGGGTTATTTGATACCATACTTATGTCATGCCTGCTATATGAGGCAGGGGGCAGGCCACCTGTACAGGGCTCTGGTGCAGACAGTAGAGTCAGTACAGGTCTAGGTGGTCGATGTGTTTTATATTGCTTGCTTTATATATTGTTTCATTACTGTTATTGTTCCAGCAAGGTCTAAACTACAACAATTTTTAACAGAGTATTACATGAAATTTTGGTACTGAGGATCACATAAACACCTAACAACTGTCTACCTTTAAAAAAAGACTTGTTTAATATTGACTTACTGTGTAATTTATGTTCCTTATGAATGCTGGAAATTTCATCATTTCTATGTTTAAAGACATTAAAAGCATTTTCTCCCTTGAAAAATGAATTAAACTCAAGACACTTTAACAAAAATGCATGCAAATATCTTACCAAATGCCCAGTCATTCCTAGGTGAAAAAATCATCATTTCCTAGTAAACTGAGAAAATTACATGAAACAGTCTATGATCATTTACAAGCAAACCTCTTTAACATAATTTAAATAGCTTAGGTCTTGAAAAGTTACTAATTTTTCTATTGTGACTGCCAAGCAAATGCTCTTAAATTACAGTACTGTAATTTAATCCATTGGACTTTATTAAATCAGACAGTTTCTATTCCTGGTCATGGTATTGTTCACTGCCTGTTGCTATTACAGCATTTCCTTTAAGGTTATGGAGGTTTTTTAAATTTTATTCCTTTCTCTTTTGGTTTTGGTTATTTGTCTAAAAGTACTTCTTTCTGAGAGTAAGCTAAGCTTTGTAAATGCCATAATTTAATGTCTAATTGATTAGGTCTCTCCATATCAGCTAGATGCCTAGCAGTTTATAAACTTTGTATATAGAAGGTATTTTTTTCTTGCAGCCTACCCACATTGGGTGGAGAAGCTCAATGATACACAATTGGACAGTGGAGATCAGCTCCGATGGGAATGCAAAGCCACTGGAAAGCCAAGGCCTACGTATCGCTGGCTGAAAAATGGAGTTCCTCTCTGGCCACAGGTACATTAGACAAATAGTTACCAGTATGTTGCATGTTTCTCCTTATTCAAATAAAGTGAAGAAAATACAGAAAAGTACTTCAGAAATTACTGGTTTCTGTGTTAGTTTCTTAAGGCAGGGTTTCTATGCATATCCACTCTGATTCATCTCAAGCAATGTAAAATTGCATTCATCAGTAATTCTCTGTAGTTCGGAAATATTTAGGAGGCAGGACCTTCTCGACCGTGTCTTCAACAGCATCTACCATTGTACTATAATGTACCTCTAAATAATCTCCAGTATGTTTAGTTTTTTTTCTTTTCAGTAGTGCTGTTATCTATTTGTATATACCTTATATATATATATATTAAGGTAGTAACAACTCAGAGAAGTACTATTTTCTGGCTCAGATTCCTTCATATTTTTCCCAATGTTATGTTATGCTATTTACCATAATTTGTTTGTACATAATTATACTCTTCAAAACACTACCAGACTAATGTAAGAGTTACAGTGATATATGTATCATTTTTCAATTAGTTAATTCTCTGCAAGTAATATAACTGACCATCAAGACCATTAAAATGTTCTATATAAGACTCTTAAAATATAAAATCTTGTAAATGAATTCACAGAATGGATTTATGAACATAAAAGACGTAATGCCGTTCTTTTCAGTGAATGTCTCTTCTAACTGTGAACATCAATGAATTATGTAAACAATGAGAAAGGAAACAAACATAGTTTACTGTTGAAGCTGTGAGGCATTGAAAATAAGGTTATATGTCTTTATCCATTTGTGCCTTTCTGGTTAGAGTTGTTAGTCCTGAAATTAAAGCAATTTAAATATCTGTACTTATTAGTTTCTGGTTTTCCAAACCACTAGTTGCACTAGGCTCTGAAATTTCAAATTAACTTTCAGTTTAAACTGGGTTCTTACAACATAAAGAACTTTTTTCAGTCTCCTCTGCATTCCCAAACACTTTAATCTTTATAAATTTTTAATTAAACCTACAAATTTAATAATGAAACATAGAGATGGTTTAAAGCAGTTCAGATTATTCATTTAACAGTTCCATGAGGTACACATTTGCTTATAGATTATATTTTTCTTCCCTTACAGAGCAGGATTGAGATGGTTAATGGTGTTCTGATGATCCTTAGTGTGAATGTCTCAGATGCTGGAATGTATCAGTGCTTAGCAGAAAATAAGTATGGCACCATTTATGCCAGTGCTGAGCTGAAGGTTTTAGGTGAGTAGTATTGAAAAAAGAAGAGATTTTCCTAATTTTCTCTTTGATAATTACATTGTTATGACAATGAATAGCTTCTGCCATTCCAGACTTAGTGGACAAAATAAAAGTGGGTTCTTTTTTATTCTTGTTATAAAGAATAAAAGCAGAAGAAACCTAGAGAAAGTACATATATGTTAGTGTCACTTAAAATTAAATTATTATTTCTATCAAGACCACTATTCAAAGGTAATTAAGCATGATTTTAGTTTTAAAGATGTAAAAAATTCCTATGAAGTCACTGGAACTTATTGAATACTGGAAATTACATACTTGAGCTCATGTCATTCATAATAAAGCAAATACACTACATAGTGTAACCCAGAAATACAATAAAATTTTCATTATTCAAATGTTGAAGTAGGAATTTAATGGAGAAAAATTTGAAGTATGTCTTTCCAACACTCTAGTTTTCCTTAAAGCAAACTTTGGTAACACACAGTGAAACAATAGTGATAAGAGGACTTCCATGAGTTTAAATGAGACAGACTGATGAGAGTCTCATGATCTCTGTTTGAGTATGGTATAGGTGGAATGCAGATGTCTGTCAAAGTAATACAGTGGTCATATCAGAGACTAGAAGTCCATACTGTTCAAACCTTGCAAATTTCAAATCCTGAAATCGTTCTTGTAAACTCCCAGACAAATGAATCATCAGGCTGAAGCTACTCAAAAAAGTAAACCTATGAGCTATTTCCTAACTGGCCAACATTAGAATTTCACTGATAACTCTTCAAAATATTTCTGTCTAGCCGTATATTAAAACCCACAGTAAATGGTTTCTCTCTTTCCATAACTTTACTTTGACATTTTTGATTCCCTGTTTTTATTACAGTGTTTGTTATATCTAAAATAAAATAAGTATATCTGTTACGTCAGGTAGCTATACACTGTCTTTGATATTCTCATTGGAAATGATCATTTTATGTTGCTGTAGTTAAAATCTTTCATTTTCTCAGTTATGAAATTGTACCCCTGTTAAAATTTAACTATATTTTGTAAAATTCCGTCTGATCTTCAGTACAATAATTTCCAATAAAGAAATGGAAACTCTATACCCATCAAGTACCCATCCAGAGACTCAGTGATCTCCAGAGATCCCTTCCAACCCCTACCATTCTATGATTCTATGATTCTATTCTAAACTTCTATTAGAATGTAATGAAACGGGAAGATGAGATTGTTCTGTGTAGAGTTAATATACTTCTTTTTAACAGCTTCAGCTCCCACTTTCCCACTAAATCAAATGAGGAAGACAATAATTATTACCAAGGGCCAAGAAGTTGTCATTGAGTGCAAGCCACAAGCCTCTCCAAAACCAACTATCTCTTGGAAGAAAGGAGACAAAGCATTAAGGGAGAGTAAGAGGTCAGAAGCCTGTTTGGTAAACTAAATATTATGTTTGCATGTTTGATTCTGTGTTATATGAAAACACAGCAAGTGACAAGAATATGCATATGTTAGCGTGGGTATGGCATAATTATTTTGTCAAGCTGATTTGTCTGACAGTAGTGACTTGATTGTTTCCACAATATTGAAATGAAAAACCTTAAAATTGTTCAGAGATGCAGGCAGATGAAAGGAAGTTATTATTTTGTTCTTTTTCTCTACTTTTAATTTCTCATTTCAAAAATGCTTCAGTTATACTGTAGAGAGACTACAAATTTAGTGTATGAGGGTGTTAAAAGCATAGAGACTGAAATAGTCAGGACCACATAAAATATCAAATGTGCCTATTCATGTGAAATAATTTTAATAAGGCAGATCTGCAGCTTGATCACAATGGATGTCTGTCTAAGAATATCTTAAAAATGATTCAGAGAAGAAAAATACAGTTCCATTGTAGGATTTAATTATACAAGTAATTTCCATACTCAGCAGCACATCTGTTTAACATAATATGTTTGATTTAATAAGTTCCATCCAGCTCTGTATGTTAAACGTAGTTTAAGCACTGCAGGTTAAATGCCAGATGTAATTGCACTTTACAAGATTGCATGTCTGTTCACCAGAATAGTTTTGCCACTCTGCACATGGTCTTTAAGTACAGAGAGCAATCTTATCTTCTTTCTGGTAATGTATTTGAATAAACCACTTAAACTGACTTGTATGGCATTAGTCAAAAAGATAATAGCAAGGCCTTTTTGTTCATTTGTGCAATACTGATGAAAGCAGTAGAGAGCATCACTCCTTGCTAACTGCAAAAGCCATTTCATTCAGGTGAGTTTTATTTTCATCACATGCCATTTGTTTTGTTCTGAGAAGAAAAAATGGGTAACATTTCATGCTGTATTGGGGCATGAGCAAAACAGCATTTTAAACAGTATTTTACTAACAGGTATGAGTTGTATAATACATGTTGACAAGATATGACAGAATGATATTATGAAGATGCTGATAATATCAGGTATTCTGAGACTGACACCTCTATACTGTAGCTACACCGTTAACAGTTTTCACCACATGACCTCTTTCTCTCATTTCCACAAAACTCATTACGATTTCTCTGATCACCACATGAAAATCACATTTTAATACAAGACCGGTAAAGCATTTTAGTAAATACTTGATGTCTGTCCAAACATAGTTTAACTCGGAAGTTAAAATCTCATAAAAATAAGAAGTGGAGATACATTTTTCACATTTGCAGCTTTTGATATGTGCTTATTTTGACAGAGGCTCGAATGGTAAATGATGAAACATGGAAGATAAAGAGAAAGTTGAACTATTTTAAATCTTGGAAAGACTCAGGATTTATTCGACTTAATTTTTATCTGCTCTTCAGGGAGTATCTTTTGTCATTCAGAGCAGCTTTTCTGTTTGTACTCTTTATAGAGGGTTAGGGGTAAGTAGAATGCCAATTTCAAGGGAACTAAGTTCTGCCTCTTCATGCAGTATACTTTAAAAAATCATAATAGAGTCCATTCGAACAGGATATGAGGAAGCCTATCATGATTTTGGGAAAAGAAGTGTAAATAAGTGGAGGTAATATGTGTGTTTCCATATAATAATAAACATTATTTAGATGCTAAAAATCTTCTTTTAGAATCGGTAACAATTAACTTGAATTTTCATTACATAACTAAGTCAGCCTATGTTCTCACAGAACAGTAAACCAAGGCACCAAAACCATGTAAGACCTTAAATGGATTCAGGACAAATTATGATAAACAGTTTAGACTTTATGACTGAGATCTATGCAGCTGCAGATTAATCTTTCTCAGGCTATCTCCTTCTTCTAGCATTTCTTCTCATTCTGATTTCATGCATCAGTAAGCTCTGAACAATCTGTGTCTCGGAGCACAGTGAACTGCTTTTACTTTGACAAACTTGTAATGGGAATTGTAGTACTCATTAAATTGTTTTGTTTTGTTTTGGTTTTTCTAGGAAAAAAAAAAGGCAAGGGAGGTAAAAGACCCTCTGTGTTTACATTGCCTTGGTTATATGACAACAGAGATGCTGTTTTTCACTATGAGTTCTTGGTTTTAATGGCAATTAGCACCATATGCTTTATGTTTGTACTGAGTATACTTCAGATGAAAAGGAGCATTTGTGAGGACTTAAAATTCCTAGTACTTCAAGAGCTAAATGCAACATTCAGAAAGGTTTAGCAATTGAAATTTCTGTCACAATATTCCCCTAATTGGTGATTTTGTCCTGAATAAGTTTTTCAGACCTTCCTCACTTTTGCATGCAAGACAGAGTATTATTGTAGTTGTGTTGCTGTGTTTTTTTTCAAGTTTGCATTCGGTGCCCCTCTTCAGGATCAAGGCGAATACAATGGTTCTTTGCTGTCTACTGAGTACCCCCTCAGGGACATCGTACATCCTCTTTGATATTCCATCAATACGCAGTCATTTCTAAACTCTAATGTCAGCTTAAAAGATTCATGACGTTCACACTGTTGAATTTAAGCACATCTGCTTTTTCGTTTTTTCCTGCTTCATTTTTGACTCCTACATTATGGCTCCATTGTACTTGGATGTAACACTCAGATTAAAGCATATACTAGGAATTATAATCTAGAGTTTGTATCAAGGAGAATCCCTTATGTCTAATACAAACTACTACATAAATACTTAGAACTGCAGCAGTAAATGAATCCTTATTTATGAAAACTAATTTATTCCTTAGCAAGAGGTCTCCTATTCTATTGAATGTAATTTGTCCTATAAAATTAATGAAAAAAATTGTCACTGCATAACCTTAATATTGAAACAAACCAGTTCAGATACCTCTAACAGGACCCCAGAGTATAGAGAACTGTGTAATAAAATTGACTGCAGATAGGTCAGGTAAAAAAACTAGGAACACAATTCATTCATAGCCTCATTTTTTTTGTAAACTTTTAATTCTGTAATTAAGCTGTTTTCATTTAAGTCATATCTGTCTGATACTTTTTTTCCTTGTGATTATGTGCTGATTTTCCTGTGTTTCTTTAAATGTCTATAATTTGCTTTCAGTAATGAATTATCTGTTTTGGAAATATGACATAAAATTTTAAAAAAAACAACCCACTTTTACAAAGTCATTGGAATTAAAGTCACACATGGGAATTATTGTGGCCCTTTTTTATGACAATTAAGTGGCATTTACTCTACTACCATTCACACAGCTTTGTGGATGCATAAAAAGTATATGGCCTATGTTCAAAAGTCTTGAACTTGTGGCACCACAGTCTCACCCCATCATCCATTTGGCTTCACGATGCTTAAATATACAAATGGCCTAGTAATAGGTGGCTCCATCTTGCTGGTAGCTCATCTCCAAGTTAATGCAGAGAGGAAGTTCTGTTCCTTTTTTCAGCTCCTCAGTTTTGCAAAAACACACACAAAAAAAAAGATGTTTCTATTTACCTTGATGAATCACCTATTTAATTTTCAGAGGATTAGTCTTCATTGCTTTTCTTTTTATGGAAACTATGTTTCTCTTCAGAGCCAAGGACGTTCCTTATCAGTACTTATGGCTAACTTCTCAGTAATGTGAGGTCAGCTGAGAAAAGACAAAAGATAACTTTGGGTATTATCTCCTATATTCTCATGGCTCTTTTTTTCAGAGTAACACTAGTTTTTATATTTTGATTCACTATTTAAAAGAAATTTAAGGACATTAATTAAGAAAGTACTGTAGTTTAGAGACTTCATTTTGCATTGCTTTGAAATGTCACAAACAGCTGTTCTTTCACCCTGCTTTAATTCCATATGCAATGCATCAATTGTTTTGCAGTGTACAGTGAAACATACTTTGCCTTTCTGTATATTTCCTTTTACCTCCTCTTTTCCTATTTCTATGATAATTTTCAAACTCTTTATTTACCCAGATTAGTTCTGGAGCCATTTCCCACACAAAAATTTTTCCCTTTGTTTGAGATACAAATTCCTTACAATTTTTGCACCTTTGACTTCAGAAATCAGTTTTCTCTACATTCAGGACCTTTGCCAGTGAGCGGCTTTCCAACATTTCATCTGTATTCAAGCCACTGAGCTTCTGCCTTTGCTCCCATGTCCTATACCCAGAAGGATCAAGACAGTGAAAAAAAAATGTTGAAAAAAGTTGTGTAACATATTCAGGAGTAAGTGCATTAGACATGATTAAAATTTATTATTCAATCCACAGTATAGTCTCCAATTGTGACATGATTTTAGGAGGCATTTGCATATTAGCTAAGTTACCTGTGCAAAAGCAAATCTTATTCTTCTTGCAGCTGTTTCAGACTGACAAAATTCCTTTGTTGACCAAACTGAAAGTAATAAGATCTGAGAAATTTATTACTTTTCGAAATGATGTCTAATATTTTCAATAGTTAAGCATTAACAGCGCATAACATTGACAAATTTCTCTCTGTTTGGGGTTTCCCAGTAGTTTCTTATAAGTACCAGTCTGCACTGTGTTGTGAGCACAGTAACACTGTCAGACCTAATTACGGCATGGAGGCTGTAGAATGACTGCCCCATCAGCTCCGTCTGGGAAGTGTTTGTGCAAGAGAATGGCTGGAGGGAGTACTGGAGAAATATTTGAAGGGGGAGATACTCTGGATGCAGATAATTATATGAAAACTCTGATTAACTTTTATGTGAAAGCCAAGATAAAATTGGGCAGATACTTTCCTAAGGTAAAGTATTAAAATTATATAATGAATTGTGCCTTAAAAGCATCTGAAAAAGAAATATTTTATGACAAAATTGCTATCATCTCCTGAACAAGCTGAGCCTTAACTATAGTGCAAAATTAACAGTTTAATTACAGAAATAACTGAAGCATTTCAGGGGTAACACTGCAAACATCAAAGTTTATATTCATGTTTCCACAATACATATTTCAAGCAAAAAAAATGGAGGAAAAAGTCATAAGTATGATGAAATCGATCAAGAATAGCTCATCCAACAAAAGAAGTAGCTCTTCAGTGAACACAAAGTGCAGGAAAATGTACTCTGCTTTAAAACTCTTGAATCTGGGCTTCAGAGGCAGTTTCCCATCACCTTAAATGTTGACCATGTTATTCTAGATTGTGGCTTAATTTTCTTTAGTATGATGTTGAAACCTTGCTAGGAAAACAAAAATACCTGACACACTTCTAATGAACATTTTTGAATCTTAGAAGTTCCTCCGCAGCTATATAAAATGAGTATCAATACTCCAGGTTCTTAACAGCACGCCATGGAGCTCAGTGATAGTTTGCTCTGTGGCATTATTATCTATGTACTATTAAGCTGGATTTCATGCTGAGCAAGTGGAGGATTTTGATCAACAGGAAGGATTCTACACGGAACTCTGAGGATAGGCATTAAACTTACTGAAGCAACTAAAAGAAGTCTCAAGGTGTCTTGACAGATCACAAGCTGGTGCTTTTGTCACATTCTTAGCAGTAAACTGACTGTGAGCAAAGGACTGCCAAAATAGAAGGCCAAAACAAGAAACAGTTAAAGCACTGCAAATTGGAACCTTTCTAGTTTTGTAGGAAATATCAGTTTCCTATTAAAATATTCATAGGCTGAGCCCAAAATATGATGAAGACACTGGAATGTCTGTCTGAATAGTATCCAAGCTCATTAATCCTGTGGGATTTCTATCCCAGGAGTATATAGAGAAAAAATGTTATATTTTGATGAATGCAAATTATTCAAAGGCATGAGAGAAAGATCAAATAAGGTGAAAAACTGAATTCAGGTAAAATCAGAGGATCACAAATATTGAGCAGCCACCTTGCTTGTCATTCATGGGTTCATTAATTTTTAGCCAAAAGGTATGGGAACATAGCCTGACTGATCTATATATTGTCCTTTAACTTAATCTACAAACATCTATAATTGAGATCAACAATTTTATAAAAGGCTATTTCATAGTCCAAACAAAGGCAGAAAATTGAATGGAAAGGAAAGGAACAAATAATTTCTTTTTTTTTGTTATAACAATTCAGCCACCAAAAATGTGCAAATAACACACATAATATGAATGTTGTTTTAGCATCCATTGTGCTAGGCACTGCTCAATCTCATGCAGTTCCCAGATGATGCAAGCTGGTACAACAAATCATGCTTATGTAAGCAGGTTTCATTCTTTGTGGAAGAAATGCAATTCATTATTTAAATTACAGAAGTTAAGATGAAACACTTATGTTTTCCTTGTAGAAAAGTTAGCACTGGCAGTTTTTCCCCAGATACACTGCTTGTCATGGGACACAAACACAGCATAATAAAAGACTTTGAAGTATTTATTGTGGTATAAGTGAGATTGATATTCAGCATTAAACATGAAAACAGTAGAAATGTTTTATCTGACACATGCTGAAGCTTTTGTCAGATCCTCTTTAAATACTGTCCATAAAAGATTGTAGAACTCTAGATGTGGTTTTACAGTGAGAGAATGTAAATGCATTCCTTGGTTAAATATATAATCCAGAAAAATCTTAATCTGATTTGTAAACCTTCACCTATACTCTAATTTTCTACTGCAGGAGAAAATAGCAGCTTGAAAAACTGTGTACGTAATTAAATAACCACTGGCTGATCTAACTGCTCTGCAATATCTTCATAGTTTGTGATTTATAGACAGGTAAAGGGTCACAGGAGTCATTTACCACATTAATGATGATATATGAGAACAGTCATTTTATTCTGCAATGTTTTATTACAAATCTTCAGATGTAGGTTGTAACTACGATGCAGGTTTATTATTTATCTGCCTCTCCATATATTGCCTCTAAAAAACAATAGGAAGCTTTGATTTCATGGATGAGATCTGAGGCCAAATTATGCCCTGAGAAACAGACAGTGTGGGAATGGGAGCTGTGTGAAACAAGCTAGCAGAAAAATGAGGCTGTAACTCAGGTTGTGTGGTACCTAGAATTGAGTCATATAATGTTTTCTCTTTCAAATCAGTAACCTGGAAGTAAATGAATCTCATGGACATTTTACAGTACACATCCAAATTGGCCAGACTCATGTTCCTGGTCACATGGTTTCTAGCATTTTGTGTCTGAACTAAACTGATTGTGTGGTACTGTCTACTAGCTAGTTGGCATTTATATTGTTGAATACTTAGTCTTCTCTTCATCATCTCTTTGAACTGGCTTTTCACATTCTCAGCTGTCGTCCCCTTGTTTTACAGGTGTATATGTTTTTAGGTGTTACTTGAAAAGCCAGTTCAAAAGCTGGGCTCTTGATTTGTAACACAAGTAGCCAAAGAATTTCATTGATAATAGCTTCTTGACTATACTTACTGTTTTCTGTAGCTCTCTTTTCACATTGCTTTCTTCTCAACTTTTCTCCTCTTCAGGATAACACAGGTAACTAAATCTATTGTCACTTCTGTCAGGCAGAAGGGACTGCATCTGTAGTGTATCATGCAGGAAATCACAGTTCTTTGTTTTTATTATTGGACTGCCCTGGTCTTGTCGGGATTTTATAGACAGCAATTTTTCTGACCTTTGAACTGTTTGATATGATTTCATAAATAGTAAATGTTTAATGACAAAGAAGCGTAACACTGAAAGTTGATAAAACATATTTATATAGTATCACTTTTATATATAATGTTTCTAACATTTAGGATCCTGAAATATTTGTTCGCACATCTTCTTTTCTAAGTACTTGCAAGTATAAATCAATATTTATTCACCTGTAATGAAGCTTCTGTCTTTGCAATACAGAATTCAGGTTATTTTAACATCTCTTAGCTGTATTACCTCTAATCTTAAACACAAAAGCTATATGCATCAAATAAAACAGTCATTTGGCATAAATCTCTTTCTAAAAATGAAATACACATTAATGTAGTTTTGGAAGACAACTTCAAGCAGATTTTAAATTTTAGAATGAACACTCTGTCAAACAATGTACAAGTTTCTTCCTAACATTTATTTACTGATATTTTTCAACTTTTCACTATGAACAAAACTCTTTTTTTTTTTTTACTTACTTGTCTTCTTTTCTCCTCTCATGCAGATAGCTAATGCTTGATTTATAGCAATTTATTTTAATTAATTCTGGACACCTGCAACCTGTAATTGATTTGGCACTGATATAAAATTCCTAATTCAAATCCAGCTATTGCAGGTATTTCAATCATATTAAACTTCACCTTCAGATATAAAGCTATGCCTTAGCATGGAATTAATGGATTTTGTAGTTGTTTTAGCTTCTTTTTGTTTATGTACCCTTCCTTCTGTTAATGCTAAGAGCTGCATATAACTGCAAGATAAAGCTGTGGTAGAAGTTTGCACAACTGCTATCCTAGAGAAGAAGGGATGGAGTATCTAGACAGAAACAGAGTGTAAATATGTTTATGTAAGAATTCAAAATACTTTTTGCCTAATTTGGAGGTTATTATTTTCTGGATACTGAGCCAAATTCATATGAATTTACTTCTTGACTTAAAAGAAAAATATATCTTCAATCTTAAAATATCTTTGATTTTAATTGGCATTTGTTAATATGATAATATTTTGGTGGCAGTGCTACCTTCTTCCAATTATCTTCAAGTCCCCTCCTATCTTACCAGATTCAGGCTCAATATGTTTAATTTCATCTATTTTCTAATTAGAATAGGAGAGAAGTGTTTCTAAGATGTTTGCTGTACAGTGCTGTTCTTTAGTGTAGAAAACCAGAAATGTGACTCCCATTTGGGGTAATGAGGATAAGGTCTCTTAAATCACTGACTTCAACAATTACTGAAGGAGTACATAGCAGAAAACATCTGGTATCTCTGTCAATGGCATTCAAAAGACCAACGAAAAAATACAGAACTAATTAGAAGTGCAGCAAAACTGTCTTCCAAGGTGCTTAACCCTTAAACTACAGAGAATCTCCTCTTACATGCAGCAATACAGGAAGCAAACCAGTAACTTTCATTCAAAATTTTAAGAGATAAAAGATCCTTATCCACGAGTGTTACATAATGAAATATGTAAAATAAAGGTATGTTAATTACAATGAATGTTTTCTGTATGCTCTGCAGCAAATACTGGGGTATTTGTTATGGGGTACATATTTATATATGTACTAAATATATGTCATACAATAAATGTTTATAAACCATAACATTTATATAATAACTGTGTAAAATAGAGATGCATATTAATTTATATTGTGTTTTAATTATATATATAAAAGTTACTGCATGCATCTTATCATGAGCTTTTATTATTTGCTGCTATAATTCAGGAGATACATGCACTGTTTCTGGTAAATACCATCAAGATTTCTTTTTTCTTTTTTTTTTTCTGTGTAGTTGAATGAGCATACAAAACTGATACGGAATAACTACCTAACTATTTCAGGCAATCCCATGCTCCTTTACATGTCTTCATGGCTTATTTTACACTCAACACAGAGAATAGCTCTTAAACTGGAGCAATCAAAAAAAAAAAAGAATTTATAAAACATGCACACAGTAGATTAGGAATCTCACAGCATCATTCCGGTTAGAAGGAACCTTGTAAGGACAGTACTACTAGTCACTCCTGATCAAAGCAGAGTAAACCTGAATCAGACCTGGCTGTCACAGTATTTTCTATGTATTTTTGAAAATTACTTTTCAACAAATACTAAAATTAATAGCAAATATTGTCACAGTGGAATAAATTGAGTTTGGGAGAGAGCATCATCAAAATAAAAATTGGTCATGAGATGTCATTTTCAGAACTTGACTAGTGTCCCTAAATGTACTGCAAACATGAAGTTAAAGCTACCTAGCAGGGAGATGTATGTTTTATTCTCTATTGGATGAACTATAATGAAAAAGACTATGGTATTATGCCGTTTTGAGTCCAATAAATACTATTGCAACTTTATATTTATCATGGCTTTAATTGAAAAAATTTAAAAGCTTTTATTTTCAACTTAAAGTTATTTATTTTCAAGTGATTCACTTATTTCTAGTGCAGCTTTATTCCAGGATATGTGGCAGAAATTTCCTGCTTTCCTGAACAGACAAGTCTATTTCTAATTATTTTTTAAAAATTCTTACAAAAACAAACAAAGAAAAATAAAAACAAACAAACAAACAAAACCCACATCTGTCCAGATTTTAAAACTGTCTATCTTGAAATCATGTGCAGTAGTTAGGAAATGGAGAGCTTTGTTCTGACAGTTCACTGAATGTGTCATTTTCCCTAACTTGTGAGTTAATATAGTAAGATTGCCAGATTTTTTCTGTGTGCAAAGTTGTAATAAGAACAGTAAATGCAGTAAAAAAACCTTACAGTTGGGGAACATATTAACCCCAAATCTCTCCACTTTTTTACCTTTTAAAAAGGACATAATTTTGTCCTGCAGCTTGTGGACCCTGGAGTGCTATGAATTATTAAAGCAAGCTTATTAGAAATCAGAATTGGGCATTTAAAGTAGCATTATTCTTAAGACAATAATCCTTATATTTTCTGGTTCTTATATTGTTGGCAAACCATTGGCATTGCCTTCCAAGCACAATTTGATTATCGCTACAAGCTGATACTTTTTTTTTTCCTGTTTATCTCTTCCTGTGTTTTCCATTCTGGAAATAATGTGACCATAATTACTTGTCTGTCCTCAAACCAGCTTGTAAAAGGCCACTGAGCAAAATGTTCCGTGGCAGCACACTTGTGCCCCTTCAGCATGTTTCTCAGGACAAGTGCTCATGTTAAGTCTTAAGTTTTACCTGGATCTTAATCTTGTGATTACTGTTTCCTCTGGTGTCTTTGACTGATGGACGTTTTCCTATATGTGGTGAACCTATAGGCAGTTCTTACTCTTACAAACATGGAAAACTGAACTAACCTTCATGCATTTCCTGCTACACTTCAGCTTATATTGAAAAAAACCAAATACATCTGTGAGCCTTACCTCTTCCTTTCTTACAGTGTACAGATATCTTAATATTATCTGTGAAAAAAAAATGCTTTTAAGAGTCAAGAATAATATTTTGCTCCCAAACGGCACAATTTTGTGGATGTAGATGGAGTAGATGGAGTGCCCAGCATCATCTGAACCCATCATGGCCTGTCATATATGATGAAGATGAAATTACACGTGTGAATAAGTACTTGTATTGTCACAAATGACATTTATGCAAATACACAATAGACCCTTCAATAGCTCTTGGTGCTTGCAAAGTAACAGTATGCACCAACTGCTTTAAAGGCGTACTGATCCCACTTATCTTTAAATTAAAACATATAACGGAATTGGGCAATACCCAACTTTCAAGGCAAAAGCACATTCTAGACAAGATGGCCGAGCACCATAACCAGCTGCATCTGAAATGTATCTAATGTTGGGAAATCTACCACTTCCCTGGGGAGATTATTCCAATGGCTGATTGTTCTCTTTGTACAAAATATTCCACATGTCCATTCGGAATCTCCTCGGGAGTAACTTGTACCTATTAGTCCTCCTTGTACAAAGGTAGTCTCCATCTTCTTTGTAGACACCCTTTAAATACTGGAACACAGTGATAAGTGTCCCCTAAGCCTTCTATTCTCAAAGTTGAACACAATTCTCTCAGCTTTTCTTAACATGGAAGCCTCCCAGTCCTTGAATCATCTTTGTGGCCTTTCTCTGGACCCTTTCCAGCCTGAACTGAACACAATAATCCAGGTGTGGCCTGAAAAACACTTTTTATCTCTGCTGGTGATGCCCTTGTTAATGCACCTCAACATTTTCCTGGCTTTCATTCCTGCCGCAACCCACCGTTCACTCATATCGAGCTTCTTGTCCACTAGGANTCCAATGGCTGATTGTTCTCTTTGTACAAAATATTCCACATGTCCATTCGGAATCTCCTCGGGAGTAACTTGTACCTATTAGTCCTCCTTGTACAAAGGTAGTCTCCATCTTCTTTGTAGACACCCTTTAAATACTGGAACACAGTGATAAGTGTCCCCTAAGCCTTCTATTCTCAAAGTTGAACACAATTCTCTCAGCTTTTCTTAACATGGAAGCCTCCCAGTCCTTGAATCATCTTTGTGGCCTTTCTCTGGACCCTTTCCAGCCTGAACTGAACACAATAATCCAGGTGTGGCCTGAAAAACACTNTTAAATACTGGAACACAGTGATAAGTGTCCCCTAAGCCTTCTATTCTCAAAGTTGAACACAATTCTCTCAGCTTTTCTTAACATGGAAGCCTCCCAGTCCTTGAATCATCTTTGTGGCCTTTCTCTGGACCCTTTCCAGCCTGAACTGAACACAATAATCCAGGTGTGGCCTGAAAAACACTTTTTATCTCTGCTGGTGATGCCCTTGTTAATGCACCTCAACATTTTCCTGGCTTTCATTCCTGCCGCAACCCACCGTTCACTCATATCGAGCTTCTTGTCCACTAGGATCCCCAGGTCCCTTTCCACAGAGCAGCTCTCCAGACAGATATATAGGGGTTGGAAGGGACCTCTGGAGATCGTCTAAACCAACCTCACTGCCATGGTGAGTTCACCCAGAGAAGGTTGCATAGGAACATGTCCAGGTGGATTTTGAATGTCTCCAGAGGCAGAGACTCCACCGTTTCTCTGGACAGCCTGTTCCAGTACTCCATCATCCTCAAATTAAAAAAATTCCACCTCATGTTTAGATGGAACTTCTTAAGTTCACGTCTGTGTCCATTACTTCTTGTCCTATTGCTGGGCACCACTGATCCCATCGCTCTGACTGATCCCATTGTTCTGACACCCAACATTTAAGTACTTATAGTAAGGATTGATAAGATCCCCCCTGTGTTCTCTTATCCAGACTAAAAAGACTCATGTACATCAGCAATTCCTCATAAGAGAGATGCTCTAGTCCCCCTAATCATCTTGGTAGCCCTTTGCTGTACCATCTCCAGCAGTTCCCTGTCCTTAAATAGGGGAGGCCAGAACTGGACACAGTACTGAGTATATGCACACAGGGCAGAGTACAGGCGAAGGAGAACCTCCCTCAGCCTGACTGACACAGTCTTCTTACTGCACTCCAGGATACCACTGGCCTTCTTGGCCACAAGGCCACATTACTGGCTCATGGTCATCCTCTTGTTCCCCAGGACACTCAGGTTTATATGTTCTAGTTTTTCCTTTCTGCTTTTTACTTTCTGCTTTTCCTCTCATATCAGTGATGATTTGTGTTCAAGATAGCAGTGATACATACTTTTAGAAATGGTATATATAGCACATAATGTATACTACCAAACAGTAGATGAGATCGAACTATGCATAATAAAAAGAGATAACTGGAAAAGAGGACAGGTATATCCTGAAATCTATCAATTAGCTATCAATCTCTCAATCTATCTATAGGTTAAGGGACCTTATTGAACAAAACAGAAACGCTGCCAAGTTTTTTTTTATCAATGGAATCCTTATCAAGTAAATAAAGTACTTTTTAAAGGCATTTGTTTTGGTTCTTAAATGCCAGTAACTTGCAATAACATAAATTAACTTATTTTTGGCTTGGATTGTCAATAAGTTTAGGGTTTTTTAATCCATTTTACTTATAAAGTGTTAAAGTCCCTCTGAAAGATGAAGGAAACATGTAACAAAGCCACATTCAGTTAAATATTTTTCTAGTGATACATCTCCTGCTTACACACATTTTTGTTTCAGTCAGAAGATAAACAGTTCATTCCACTGAGATGACAATGAAATACATTCTGTGAACACCTGAATAAATCTTCCTTTTCCTCTAAGTATTGTATCTGTTCTCCCTACCTAAATATAAAAATCTTCCACAACATCTATAAGAATCAGAAATAGGTGCAACAATATTGTCCTTCTATCAAAGAAACTTGCAAATGTTTTATCATATAGTATTAGACTTCAATGACCATGTCCAGGCTTGATATAAATATCGCTCCAATATCTTCAGTTACCTCACTCCAAAGTAGGGTAAGGCTAACTTTAGCTTTCTGAAATGTTGATGTAGTTGTTGTTTGTGGAATGGCTATGTTAGTTATAAAATATTATTTTCTTTTTACCTTTTTTTTTATTAGATGTTTTTTGTTTTTTCTATATAACCAAATATTAGATAGACCAAGTTACCATTTTCAGCAAATATTAACATACTGTGAAAGAAGACAAAATGTGCTGACATCAGATATACTTACTCTGTTGAGTATTGTATTGTGATTTACTGCAAAGAGAAATAGAACAAATTTGCTTTATCATCTCAGTCCGGATCTGCTCTTCGGGTAACTCAAAACATTGGACAAATCTTGCTATACTCTACTTTGCAATATATCAAAGGAGCCATTTACAATACAGATAGCAACTATCAAGATCCAAGGAATTACAATTTCTGCTACATCGGGACAGGTTCTACAATAGATCAGTGCATTCTCTATTGTAAATCCAATGGCAATAGACAAACAAAAGGGATCGTCCTCATTCATGGAAACATCGAAAGAAGCATCTTGTCTTTTCACATGGTTCTCATCACTTCCAGGGGATGATAAATTTCAGACAGGAAGCTGCACAGTTGGAATGGTGTCCTCTTAGCACTAAATGGTCTTTAGTTTATTCTGTCAAGAAGTGTGTAGTTGTATGCAGTGTACCATCTAACAGCAGTCAAACGTGCTTTTCTGTCAATGCTAGTGTGAAGAGCCAAAAAGAACACAATAACTGAATATTTCCTAGTATTATTGTATCTGTTGTTGCAGCCATCTGGCACACCACTATCTGTTGCTGCACTGCACTGGAGAGCACCGTACTCTCTCCCACGTATGGAATGTGCAGGTGCATGGGAGAATCAGGTAATCAGCCAGTCTTAGCCAGCTCCTTGTTGTCTGGTGAGCAATATCTGGAACAAAACAATGAAAATACATCTCAAGGACAGGATGAGGGAGCTGAAGATTGATGAAGTAACGACCACCAGAGGTGCCCCGATACCCCCAAGCATGCACAACGGGTGGTATGAACACTGTTAGCCCCTGTGGGTGGAAAAATACTGTTCAGCCTCGGTGCGTATGCTGGTCATGTATGCACTGACACCAAAGCATTCTCCACGCCCCCACTTCCAACTTCTATAGAAAACTCCTATCTTCTCACTAAGGGTTGTAACATAGTACCACATATCATTGATGTCCAGATGAGAATGGAAGGACATGTGAGGCTGTATCTTGTCCTATAATGTAGGAAAGAACGCCATGCACTTGTGAGTGATAATAACAGATTAGGTCTAAACTGTGCCTTCAAAATAGTTTAATTGTTCTATTTTATTTTTGTTAACAATGCTTTCTTGGGGAAAAAATAAAAGAAAAAGAAAACAAACAAAAAACCACACACATACAAAACCAAAACAAAACAAACCCCAAACAAACAAAACAAAACAAAATCCACCAGACAAAAATCCACAAACTCTTAAACACCACAAATCGTACTTTCAAATTTTGTACTGTGTTCAGTGTTTGGTGTTTGTCTTACCCCTGTCAAATAAGGATGGAACAAGATACCAGTAAAATGCATTAGCCATGCTCAGCCTCTTTACTGAGTGATGGATCTCCAGTATCAATCAGAGGTAACAGGAAAATCTCTCCACTCAGACTCTAAAACACAACAGATGCTGCTTTGCCAGTTTTCATTATGCTAAAGTCGTGTGGCAACAAGATTGCTTTTGTTTTGATGGTAACAGTTTTCTCAGGAATAATAACCATTCCAGATTTCTGGTTTGCTGTTGAAATATAGCTCTTCTCAAGAGCCAACACCTCTGCTGTTCTTGCATTTAAAAGAAAAACAACTAAAGAAAACAGCCTAGGTTAAAATTTTGAGTGACTTAAGAACATTAGGAACTATCCTGCAAGTTGATAATAAAATTCTATTTACAAAACATTCAATAGCAGGGGCTTGATTGAAAAGCAAGCAGTTCTTAAGACTTTTATCTAATGTCCTCAGCTGTGCAGTGTTAATGAAGGTTTGCAATTACCATGAATTTTAACTAATGCTAAGCTTTATTTTAAATTGTTTTGTTTACAAAATGTGTGCATTAATCACATTAATGTCATATTTTATCACATTTGTAATTACCTGACAGCAGTTGAGGAGCTCTAGATAGAACAGCCTGTTTCTGTCTTTTTGAAATGCATTATGAGAGGTGATACAATGAAAATGAAAATAAAAATTCTTACTAATTTATTCTTCTGAAGAGAGTTCATAACAGATTTTGACATTAGACATGTTCTCAGACCCATCTTGTCTCAGCATTTTATGACTACAATTGAAATAATAGTCCTGTAAACCCTTTATTTAAATGTCCCTGAAAGGAAGTTTTAGGTAATGAGCAATCAAAGGTATTATAAAAATTGAAATCCTAACCATAAGTATATTAAAGCTAGTTAAGCCACTGATTTCTGTGACAAGAGAGGCATAGTCTTGAGTACCGTATGACAAAATGTGTACTAATAATACAAATATATACTTATAAATTTGTTATCATGATAGCTATTGAGATTATTATCTTTATTTCTAACTGCATCTCTTTTCTTGCATCTATCATTGCATGATTATGTAAGTGCATAATTACTTTTGACATAACTGATACTTTAGATCGATATCCCTCTGACACAGTGCAGATAAGGAGATGTTGGTGTAGTACCCCATGAATCCATCGGCATGTGAAAAGGAGGGCAAGATCAGGTAGAGACTCCGAAGTTTCTTCTGCTTTTTGACATTCCATGCAAAGCCAAAAATGAACAACTACTTTCAAGGGTATTTACATGTGCAGTAGTGTTTATTTTCAAAGCTGTAGGGACTGGCACATAACCCACTGATAGTGGGTTGACAATATGTGTATGACAGCCATGACAATATGTGACACTGATTTTGCTGAAAGTGCAAAAGCTTAATGTCATGGGGGCAGACTGAACTCACACTGCCTACAAGGGCATGATGGGTGCCAGATTGGCACTGAGAGTAGTTAAAGAATTAGTGTAAGAAATATCTAGAGGTTCAAAGCATTCACTGCTTCTTTACTACCTGTTAAGATGATGCAAAATACCAATACTGGCAGAAACAGAAGGTACTACCTAGTGCTGCTATCTCTGTTCATTTTTGTTTTCCTTGAAATTTCTTGGCTGTAAATGCCAAAGTCTATAATTGCGTTCCATTTGAATATGATTATGTTAATCCTTTTATCCTTTTACAAGATTTGCCCCTTTGAACCTATGTGAGCATATGAATTAATTTTGATAAAGCAGAAATGGAGTCACTAGACACAGCACAGTCTATAAAGGAGTCAGAGCTTCTTTTCCCATAATGTATCTTACTTTTTACCAGGATGTATTTAACTGAAAGTGATGTTTGATTCTTTTCTTTATAGACTGAAAGGGAGACAGCAGTCAAATGTTGCACAATCTTTGTCAGTTAGTATGAATGTGGTGGAGCCAGAGTTGAGTGGCAGTTTCAAACAGCAAGACAGCACTGAAGCACAATGCTTTTAAGTCCTCTAAATTCTTTACTTTGAATTAAAGACAATTCCATTGCAATCACCTGAGTCTTGGGAGTAGGTGATATCCTTACTAAATAAAATACATATGCCCTTCTGAAGGTCCGACTCCATGCACCTGTTACTCTTCTGATTTTATTCATCAGGCAATTGATGTGTTTCTGAAGCATGAAAACCAGCAGCATAATCTAGTCCACGACCTTGATAATAGAAGCAGAAAAACAGAGAAACCTTGAAAAATGTTGCTTTTAGCTGTCAGTCAGTTTTAGAAATTTAATAATTTAGTGGCTAGATAAAACTAAATAAGTATGTACTTTTTAAAAGTTCTTGTAGAGAAATAAGGAATGTTTTCAGACATTAAAGCAAGAAGTAGATTTTGTCAGTATTTTACTTTTTTTTTCTTTCCTGGTGTATACATCTTGGATAAAAATGAATTATTCCTTCAGTGGCATATAGAAATACTCTTAATATTTTATGTTGAAGAAGGAATCAAATTCATAAATAATAAATCTAAACCTTCTAGGTGAAATACACAGGGATATAATGAGTTTCTGAAAAAAACACAGCGATTTAATGCAATAATGCAGTGTTTTAATATCAGCTATACTAATTTTCTACAGCTGAATGAGAATGAATTGTAGGTCATTAATGTATGCATTCAAATGAAGATAATTCTTATATCCTTCACTAATTTCTGCTACATTACTTAAAAGGAATGCAAATCTTAGAGATTAAAAAATGAACCAAAGTACTGCAGACAGTGGGGTCAAAATAAACAATGCATGTTAAAAGAATTTGGTTTATTTCATAAAAACCATTAGGCTATATTTGTAGGCCCAAATCATAAAAGCCTAAGTCATAACCATAGTTAAATGAAACAAGTGAAGCAATTAGATAAACAAATAAAAAAATATCTCTGAATAAAATATTAGTGATAAAGGGAAAGAAACAGCCATGAAGGAACCAAGGTCAGCAGAAGAGTCTTTAAAGAAGTTTTGTGTAGAACTAAAAAATAGACGCTATCCAGAACACTCAGGCTGAGTTTTGGAAGACATGAAACATATTCTGTGTTTAACAGGGACAAATGAAACAAAAGCAAGGTTTTATCTACATAACAGACACAGGAAGCTGTGTTCTGCCTATGATCTAGACCTTTCAAAAACTGTGGGGCTGAGTTACCATAGCTCTGAAGCTCATACTGGAAGCATAGTCTTTGTGCTTCACTGATGTGAAAAAGTAACTGTAAGAATTTAAGCTAGAAAACCCAGTGAAACAGTCTCAAAAGCCTAAACTGTTTGAGCTACAGAAATCTCATTAGACCCTTCTGAGTTTACTTGGAGACACTCTAAACTCCCCAAACTGAAGATATTGAAATCAAGCTTCAAAATGAAGTAGAGGCTGTGGAACCTGCGGTGAAGCTGAGAGGTCCTCTTCACACACTTAACACAATGCTGTGTCTGACTTTTTTTTTTTTTTTGTCTTTTCATATTAGAATTAAAGGATACAAGTGTTAGTTTTAAGGAAATTGTTTTAGAATGATACAACATCACCAGCTTGCATTGATGTGCAGTCTTGTGACAGGTCAGTCACATTGAGTACAGAACAGATCATACCTGGACTTCGGGTTTTAGATTTCTTCTATTACTTTTTATTAATGGATACATATAAAATGCAAAAGGTAAACTAATAGAAATAATTTATAAAATAAAAAAATGAAGTGTCACAGGAT
This sequence comes from Chloroceryle aenea, assembly GCA_013399075.1. Classification (NCBI taxonomy): domain Eukaryota; kingdom Metazoa; phylum Chordata; class Aves; order Coraciiformes; family Cerylidae; genus Chloroceryle; species Chloroceryle aenea. The sequence continues at coordinate 411,484 of VWZY01005872.1, read as the reverse complement.
TATTATGGTATTTGCTGTACCATGAGAGTAGTCTGGTTCAGTGGATTTTTTGTTTTTTTCCGTCTTCAGCATGATAGCATAAGGCAGGGATAGATTCCATAGAATTCATGTGGCAGCAAGGGAAAAGCAAGCCATTGTTGGTGATGCATTATATACTTATGTTTTCTCTGGGTCCTTGCCACCTGTGTGGTGTTGAAAAAATATGCACAACCTGCACTACTGAGATGAGAACATGAGTTCCCAAGATTTCAGGAGGAGATAAATTATTCAAGGCTGAAGAAGGACCAAAGGCAGCCTTGAAAACATACAGGGCAGTTTATCTTCAGTGATAAATGTATGGAAAACTTTACCTGAAAATTACTGGTTTTCTTTTTTTCTTTTTCCTTTTTCTTTTCCTTTTTTTTTCCTTTTTCTTTATGTTGCTGCACAATTGCTACCAGAGTAAATCCAGCCAAATTCAGCAGGGCGAGATTTAACTTTATATATCAGAAGGAATTGTAGTTAATACACAAATTTGTAACATGCATGTTCTAATTTCTGAGACTTCAGAACAAACACTAATACATGTGATCTTGTGTATTTTATAGACATAAATAAATAAGCATTATCAGTTCTGAGTCTTGGGTTTGGGGTTTTTTTGGTGAATGATAATAGAATTTTCATCGTCAAATTTGGAGACATATTCTTTTAAAAACTCTGTGATACTGAAGTACTTGTCTAGATTTAGAAATTACAAAATGTGAGGAAGAGAGAGAGAGACAACAATTCACATTTACAAATTAATGGTTTTGAAAGATCCTGCCTGGAAGCAGTAGGTACATTTTCCTAATGTTTTACACCTTTTCATATCACAGCATGTTGTTACTAGCTTCAACCTTTTGGGTTCATCGTTATTTGTTTGAGTTTATTTCAATTATGTCTAACATAATGGCATCTCATCCACTTTGTTGGATATATTCCCTAATGTGCTATAAGATTTAGTCCTTTGTTCATTATTGCTCGTTATATATTTGATTTCAGTATGTGACTTATTTGTCACTGTTATCTGTGCAGTTACAAATACACTGTTCAGTACCCCCAGATTTCTCTGTTACTGAGTTAACTTTATAGAAACAATTTATTCAGTTTACACAACTGGATCTGGCAAAATCATCTATACACTGCTGCTGGGAATTTGAATTAGGTTGCTTAGTCTTTGAATATTACTTCTTTTTATTCAAAATAATAAATGAAGATGTCACTTCTGTTTTGATGATTGAGCATACACTTAATCAATTTCTTACAGCAGCATTTTTTAATTTCTTATGCAGTAGTGCAGCTTTTACTCATCTGCCCACTAAAGATAGATATAGAAGCAGGATGCCATGTATGTGGTCTGGCTGAACTACAGATGTAATAGTATCAGTTTTTACAGGCTGGGCAGGGTCAAAGGGGACATATTTTACATTTCCTTCTAAAAGTAGCATTAAGGAATTCTCTTAGATATAAATTTAAAAATAAATACTATGGGGACTGAAAACAGCTTTCTGTAATACCAGAAGTAATCAAGTGTCTATGACAACAACCCAGAACTAGATTTTTATCTTCATTAACAGGGTGATTGTTCACTTCCAGTGAGAGCCACAGAGCAGTCTGTAGCACTCAGGTAAATATGTTACCACTGTGCTACCCACTGTGGTCCATTCTGACTGCATCTTCATTGTACCTACTGCAGACATTTTGTATATCAAGCTCTTTTATAATAAAACTATAACATTGAACTTCTTGTTGTAATGATGAAAAAGTTATATTATGCCAGTGGTTTAATTGTCAGTGTTTTACCACTTTGAAACTGAGGAAATATCTGTGTCAAAGACAGGTAAATAAAAGAAAAAAATTGAAGCAGCAGTTACAGTCATAAATTAAGATATTTCAACTACTACTAAAAAGACTTCCCTCTTAATCTTACATCTGAAAAGCATGCATTAGGAGATAATTCTATTAATGTGTTTAAACTAAATATTTTTAATTGTTGTTAACATATGGATTTTGAATAACACTTGTGTACATCTGAATTCCTGTGCTGTTACACTGAGTTCAGACCTATTCTGCTAAGATTAGAAGGTCTGTCAAATGTACAGGAAATAGCCTACCCAGTGGAAGCACTGTGTCCTACATGGGTAAAATTTTGTTGCGCTGAAGAAGAAGGTTAACCTATGCCTGTAACTCACAGGAAAGTAAATCCTAGAAGTTTAGGTTGTTTGTTCTGAAACCAAACGTGTTGAAACTATGTAAGAAAACATTGAAGCCAGCATAAAAGCAATCTGATTATTAAGAATTTGTTTTAAGAAAAATAATTAAATTGTCATTAAACTTTGTGTGAATTAAATAGTCTATCTTCCCATGTCTTTGGAAAGCAAATAAAAACATAAGACTATAATAAACTCATAATATGGATTTTTAATTTATTGGATTGAAAAGCCTACACTTCATCTGGCTCAGATATACAGTGGAAAATGTTCCAGAGTGATTATGGAATGACAGAGTAAGATCCAGTGACACTAGGAGTTGGAAACAGTTGTTTCATCTGTTTAAAAATTACATAGTTACTGCATAAATTCCAGAGTTGCAGGTAGTAAATTTGGATTAAATATATTCTGCTTTGCAAGATATTTTTAGCAATCCACCCTGTTTCCAGTATATCTGTTTTCAAGTGCAGTTATCTATGTCTTACCTGCCTTCAGCGAGGTGTATGAACATTTACATTGATTTTCTACATTTGTGAATTTCATTTTGTTTCTTATTAGCTACAACAAATTAAATGAAATCTTATGGCTAGTGTCCCATGAAGACTAAGAAGTAGTATAACAACAGAAAGAGAAATTCAAGCCATTATTTAATTGCCAAGATACTCAATGTTTAGACATGGTAATTAATACATTTGGCATTTACGAAGATGAAAATGGTAACTCTATAATAAAGTAATTTGAGAGAGCCATATTGCCTTGAATGGAACAAGACTCAATCTATAAATCTCAAGCTTAATCTAAATGGAATCCTTTCAAATTCCTAAAATTTTATATTTTTCATATGAAAACTATGCTTTTCGATCAACAGGTGACCTTTTGCACATGAAAATAATACTCCAATAGCACTTCAGCACTTCTGTTCAAGCAGCTATGAATTATTTAACATGTTTCCATACATAGGAATATTGATCCATAAAATAAATTCTAAAAAGAAGGTAACAAGTCTTATCATTATGTATTCAAAAGTTAATTTTTTGACTTGCCACAAAGCTTGGTCAGTTAAAACCTATCAAATTAATTTTTGAAGTCCCTATCTTTGATCGCAAGCTTTATTCTTTTACATTCATGTCATTCTCATAGTGAGTGCTTTGACTGAATGCTCAAGATGTACCTTAGGTTTTAGAGTGTTCCAGAACACAGATATTTTTGTCTACTTATGTAGAATATTGAATGTTTAAAACATTTTTTGACATCCTCAGTTAGAAATATGCTCATAACTTTTTTTAAAACCCATGGAATTCTGGAAAACTGGGGAAGATAAAAAATATCCTGTAGCAACTTTGAACCTTCCAAACACATGGTTAATTCTATGGATTTATCTACCAGAATATCATCTCTAAAATACTTGAGTATCGTCTAAACCTTAATTATCTAGTACTAGAACATTTTCCAATAATATATTCCTTTTTTCTGTCATGCAAATTGTCAAACACATGGAAAGGAAAACAGTGTAATTTATATTTTAAACATGTATTTGTGTCATCACAGATAAGAATATGGTGCAAGGCCAGTGTTTCATCCAATAATTTCTTGCTGGTCTACATATTGATCATGATAATGAACTTGCAAGTAGTGGCTACTGAATTTGGAAATTCAGTCAGACCGTGAGTTAAAAAATTCCTTCATAATGTACCTACCCCAAAAGCTGAACATGGAAACTAATGTCCTTAGTGGTCTGTTAGGCTTCTGTGCTGCCTACAGCCTGGTTAGATTTCTATAGACAAAGCAGAAGTAAAACAGAAGCAGAGGTTTTGTCATTAATATGTGTTCTAGGAAAGACTAGCCTTCTGTAAGTGTTCATAGACTTAGATGATTTCATCCTCAAAAGGAAAAAATATAATTGGATTTAAGCCAACCTTAAAAAGAAGATAAAACAAAAAACTCGAGTGATCACACATTTGTAAGAACTGAGGCATAGCTGAGCCTGACCAAGATCTCAAACACTCTGTCTTCAAACTGTCAGATGTGAAAACAAATCAGAAAAAAATGTCTAATGGGATTAAACCTGTATCTTGATTCAAAACCCCTTGATTTCTGATAAACTCCAGACTCTGAGTTTTTAATGAAGTATAATATCAACAACATAAAAATTCTCATTTTAAGATGAAAATAATTGTAGAAGACATGATATTAGCTGGCAGATATAAGGTAAGTTTATAGTAAAAATGAACATAAACATTTCATCTCACCCTTTGGATTTTATTTTTTTATGATAGCATAGCCTAAGGGCTCCCGTGTGTAGTACTTTATTCTTTGATAATTTCAACAATACTTAGCCATTGATACTCTTCTTAGTTTACAACGTGATTGTGACTTTTGAATCACAGCAGACAAACCTTAGAGTAGTTCAGAAAAGGGCTGGAATGCCTCCTGAGGAAACTCAGACTGTAAAAGAACCTCTCTCACCTTCTTCATCTCAAATTGTCCTTCCTAACTCTTTCCTAGTATCTGCCATCCTCCCTGTGCAAAACCTGGTACTTGCAAGAAACTGCTTAGAAAGTAATAAGAAACTTTTTTTGTAGCTTCACTTATTTGCATATCTTTGCAAGGATGGCAATAATCTCCTTCTTAATGAATTCCTTTGTTTAACAGTCATCAAGCATTGAGGTAAAACATGCTTAGTAAATTAGACAGTCATTACTCTTTGATTAAATAAACACTGAATGGGGAAAGTCCAGTTCTGGGCCCCTCAGTTCAAGAAGGACAGGGAAGTGCTTGAAAGAGTCCAGCGCAGAGCTACTAAGATGATTAAGGGAGTGGAACATCTCCCTTATGAGGAAAGGCTGAGGGTGCTGGGTCTCTTTAGTTTGGAGAAAAGGAGACTGAGGGGTGACCTCATCAATGTTTTCAAATATGTAAGGGGTGAGTGTCAGGGAGATGGAGTTAGGCTTTTCCCAGTAGTGACCAGTGATAGGACAAGGGAGAATGGGTGTAAATTGGAGCATAGGAGGTTCAAGTTGAATGTTCGAAAAAATTTTTTTACTGTAAGGGTGACAGAGCCCTGGAACAGGCTGCCCAGGGGGGTCGTGGAGTCTCCTTCACTGGAGACATTCAAAACCCGCCTGGACATGTTCCTATGTGATGTACTCTAGGTGGCCCTGCTCTAGCAGGGGGGGGTGGACTAGATGATCTTTCGAGGTCCCTTCCAACCCCTATGATTCTGTGATTCTGTGAAAGACAAATTATAAATATAACTAATTCCAGCCTGACCAAGAAAAGCTTTGAGATGCAAATACCAGTTAGGTAGATACAGTAATCTGTGAAAGAGCTGTCAATGGACCATGGTTCATAAATTAGTCAGAGGTCCCAAGTCTTCACAAAGGTATAGTGATCTCTGATATCCCCTTTGCCAATATAAGTACTGCAAATCCACGGTTATTCTATGTTTGGTGGTAGGAGGACCATCTGATTAGCAAATCCATTTACCTACTCTGTGCTGAACAACTGACGAGAAAGGCTGTCCTTGTGTTCTGCTATAGCCTACAGGCATAGAACAATCTTCCCTGTAGCTACAGAAGTAGCTACACTCAAATTGCTGAGCATTGGTTCTGCATTCATTGTATCTCCTTTTTGTACAAGACAAAACTCATGGCAAAAAAAAAATATCATTAAATTACATCTGTTTTCTTCTTTCCCACTAACTTTTCCTATTTTCATAGAATCATAGAATGGTTGGGGTTGGAAGGGACCTTTAAAGGTCATCTAGTCCAACCCTTCTGCAATGAGCAGGGACATCATGCAACTGTTTTTCACAGTTGGACTCAAACATCTTTAACATCTTTTCCAACCTAAATGATTCTATGTTTCTATCTTTAACTAGATCAGGTTGCTCAGAGTGCTCTCCAACCTGACTGTGAATGTTTCCAGGGATGGGGCTTTGTATTGGGTCTGACTAAGCAGGAGTTCATTTTCCCCAGAGAAGCCCTCACAGTGCTGTGCTTGCATTGAGACCTGGAAAGGTGCTGGTAAGACACCCATGTTGTGGCCACGGGTAAGCAGGGCTCACACAGCACCAAGGCTGATTTTCCCCCTGCAGTGGGATGGGGTGGAAAAGATCTTGGGAGGGGATGCAACTGGGGCAGCTGACCCAAAATGACCCAAAAGCTAGAAAAAAGGCGTTGGGGGAGGGTGAGGGGAACAACATATCCACTTGTTCTCCAGGGCAACTGCTACACGTTTGGAGCCCTGCTTCCCATTAAAGGAGACAGACATTGCCCTGTTATGGGAAGTAGAGAATAAAACTTTGGGGTTTTTTGCTTCTGCGTGCAACCTTGCTTTGCTTTTCATTAATCTGCCTTTGTCTTAACCCCGAGTTTCATCTTATTTGTGTCCCCCTGGTTCAGCTGAGAGGAGGCAGGGGAAGTGATAGAGTGGCTTGGTGGGACCCTAGTGTCCATCCAAGGTCAAACCACCATGGGCATCTACCAATTCTCTGAGAAAACTGTTCAAGATTTTCACCACCCTCACTGTAAAAAGTTCTTCTTTATATCTTGTCTGAATCTACACTCTTTTACTTTAAAACCATTACTGCTTATCCTATCACTACAGGCCCTATTAAATAAAAGTCTGTCCCCATCTTTCTTATAAACCCTCTTTAAGTATTGAAAGGCTGCCTTTCTGAGTATGAGGGACAGTTGTGAAAGATTAGTGGTAGAAGACTCAAAACAGTAATGTTACTCAGTTATAAAAAAATGCTGAACTGAGCTAATTTGCTTTAGCTCAGATATCTCCCAATTCATAGTAACAGTTTGTATTTGAGTAGAAATCATATTAGATTCAATACTAGAAGATATAAATCAAAATAACTCCACAATAAAGATAAGCCCAGAGGTTGGAGTTCTTCATAAATGTCCATAGGTAAAGTCCATGTGTGATCTCGGAACCTGTCAAGCAGCACCTTGTATGTGTAGATATTAGTAGGTATCACATGTTAAGCCTTATCAAGGTAAATGCACCTTTTTTTTTTTAGGTTTTAAATTAAACCCCATTTTCAAAGGGACTTTTACTTGATCCTTGTAGCAAAGACTCAGTTGTACTGGGTTCCCTTCCACTGACCTGCTACTAAATGGGATTCCACTTTCAATAAAATCAGTAAATGAATTCATATTATAAAAATGGTGTTTACTTTCACTGATCATCACTAGAAGAAGCTATGAAATCCTGAATTGGAAAAAAAAAAAAAAAAAGAAGTCATTTTCTCCTTGTATTCATCTACTTTTGTGCAATCCACAAATAATGCTATAATCACATCCAAGCGACTATATGAAGAACACTGCAAAGATTCCAAGTTCAAACACTTAAAAATTAGTGAAGTGATGGATGATGTTAAAAATGCAATCTCAGTTCAGCAGGAATGCACATAGGTGTGACAGGAGCATGTGGCAACTTGAACATTGAGGATTTGTCTGTAATTTTCATGAAAGTGAGAACCCCTAAAGAACAAAAACTCTTTGAAGCACAAGAGCTATGTTTTTTTAGAAGTGAAATAAAATCAGGGGACATTTTTTAAAATGAAGCAAAATTGGCAACAGAAAAGTGAAGCTATAAACAGATTATCCCCATCCACTGTGTCCTTGGAAGGCTCAGCCTTCCCTTCAGCTTTGCCATTAGTTCAGCAATCTTTCATCAGGTTTCAGGAAACTGTATGTCATCCTCTCTGTATCCCTAGGAAAAATATCTTGTCTTTTCATTGCCTCCAATCTTTGTCTGTGTCTGTTCCCAGACCTCAGAAGAGAGGGAAAGAGAGACTGACATAGGGAACTACAAAATGACAAGCAAAGCTGATGCCATCTGTCACTTTCTGCTTTAAGGACACATTCACACTGGCTTTAGATATTGAGCTTAGCGTTGCCAGGTCCCTGGGAAGTAGTCATATAGTCTACTAGATTTAGAATATACAGGTGAAGTCATTAAAAAGAGATCAAAGTAATTTTGAATACCTACAGAAAATAGTCTTAAAAAAAGGCAAGAAGGAAGACCCTGGTAATTACAGATCAGTCATCCTTGGGGGTANAAAAGCTGAAAGACCTGGGGCTGATTAGTGTGGAGAAGATTGAGAGGGGGATCTTATTAATGTTTACAAATAACAGAAGGGTGGGTATCAAGTAGCAGGGTCCAGTCTCTTTTCAGTGGTGCCCAGTGATAGGATGAGAAGTAATGATAGCAAGGGGAAACACAGTAAGTTCCATGTCAACATGAGGAAAAAATTCTTAACTGTGAGAATGACAAGGCACTGGCCTAGAGAGAGGTTGTGGAGTCTCTTTCTCTAGACATTTTCAGGACCTGCCTGGATCTGTTCCTGTGTGGCCTGCCCTATGTGTTCCTGTGCTGGCAGGGGGGTTGGACTCAATGATCTCCAGAAGTTCCCTCCAACACCTACCATTCTATTATTTTATGATTCTATTTTTCTAACCGTCATAAAAGTTTAAACATTGCAAGACCCTGTCAGTATAACTGTTAACCCATGGGTTTGCTATCAAAAGAGAAACAGAGAGAAAATTGTCAGTTATAAGAAATAAGTTAGTATTCTGGAAAAGCTGTCTTCCAGATCTAATGTTCCTGTGAACATGTGTTGCAGAAAGCACAGCCTTTAGCCTGCACTGATACTCATAATGGAGGTTTCCAACTCTTCCGCTTCCACAATTATCTTAATAAACAGCCTTGTGTTCTCAAGAGATACTGACTTTTAAGCGTACCAATCATTGAGGATGTGGTCAGGAAGTGTTTGGGATGTAAATGACATAGAAATCTATAGCTAATGTTAGTACATCACAAAGCTAGATTAGGGCAGCATCATGAGACTAGAGGGGGAAAGTTGCATGTCACATATGCACAAACACTTCTCACATTTTTCTGAAGTCTGTTCTATCACACAGATTTCTCCACTGAAAAGTTCTTCTCTCAAGGTGTGAAGCAGTCTGGAGTGAAAATGGAGCCATGAGACAGCTTTTTGCCTCTATCTTTTGCTTGCTTTCTGGATGCAGTGACAGATTATTTAGCTCTTTCTTGATAGTTCTGTCAATGAAAATGATAGAAGAAAAAAAGTGATGGAATTTCCAAGGGTAAGCTCAGACTTATTGCAGAACTGAGCAAACAAGTAAGAACTACCCCCTTATTGCTCACAGCATGATGATCCTGATTTCAATAACCAAAGAGCTGTCAGGGACATGTTACTACAAAGCAGGACCTACTATACTATTGTTTAATTTCTGTCACTATAATAATCTGTGCCATTTTTGTTCCATAGTCTACCAAGCTTCTCACTGATGACAATTCCACAAGCATCTCAGGAAATTAATTTAGAGCTACAATAATCTAAACATAATATGATCAAATTATTCCTTTCCCATTTTCAGAAGTCATTTTTGTATTACAAAGCTTTTCTACTCTATCTTCTTACTCTATCCCCTCCAGATCTTTCTCTTTTGTGAATATAGTGTGTTAGACTAGGCTGTAGTCCAACTGAGTCCTTACAGGTATCAGAAGAGGAAAAAATAGGGGCCATTTCACAATAAAAAGGTTAGGCTAGCAGTTCTGTGGAGCACTGCATTTTATAAAGAAAATTCTAAACAACTAGTGAACACCTTGTAGCTATTGATCAATGAATTTCTACCTGGGTAAACAAGCAGTAAGTGCAGACTCTGCACACTTTTCCAAAGGCAGAGGATTTATGAAAGCAATCAGTCTTCATTCTTTCAGCATATAGTAGTACCTATGATATTACAGAAATATAATTAGAGCTTCTCCTGTTGACAACAGAGTTTAGTTTGATCCGAAGATCTGGCAGCCGTTACCATCTATATCTGTCCCATCTTTTAAATACACTGAGATTACACATTTGAGATGATTAAAACCACAACTTTGCAAAACACACTTCAAAGGCATTGTCAGAAATTAACAGAATGATACAATAACAGCATGTATCAGTAGATCAATAAAAAGATCTCAGCCCTCACATACTGTAAGAAGATTCACTGGAGTCCAGTGTCTGTTTCTATAAATGACAGACAAAATGGTGCATATTTTGTAATTTTTTGATGCAGTATACCAGTGGGACATAGAAAGTATAGAAAGCATTTCAGACCTCTGTGATAACTGATTTGGATAGATTCACAGATCGTTTGCTACTCTGATTCTCAACTGTCAGATTCCCTTGCAACTTTCAGCCTCCACTTTGGCTGCTGGTACCTTGTCATCTTGTTTGGGATTATGGCATTCAGTGACAATTAAAAAACTGCCTGTCTATATATGCAAGGGAGAGAGCACTACAAAAAAGTAGAAAACAACTCCATCAGAGTGGTCTTATGCAATGCATATTAATTTCTTACATACTAAATTATTTTCTTCTTTTTTTTTTTCATCTGAGAGCAGGAGTCTAATGCAAACGTGGTCAATTGTTCTCATCTACCCAACTCTTGTATTCACATAAAAGCAGTGACAGTATAACTAACAAAATAATTTTGTAGAGAGGTGGGGAAGATCACATTTCATTGCCATGTTACATGGAAATATCACTAGCAATTAATATTCTAGTAGAGTTGCTACAGAACACAACGTTGGAAAGCAGGTTCCATCTGACAGGATGCTACTACAGAGCTTATAATAATAATTCTTTAGCTGGATGATTGCTCCCCTGAGCATATGAAAACTTCCCATGTAAACATCTAATTAACAGTCTTAAATTTACAAGAAAATCATTTAAATGAAGTTAAAGTTTCCGCTGTTTATATTATTTATAATGCTGAAGTTAAGGTTAACACCTCAAGCATAGCTTGCTTTGGCTGTTTTGAGCTGTGTCTTCATCTCGTGTAAATCCAAATAGACCTGTGTATTTGAATGAAATTAAGTCATTTTACACTGGCTGTCCCTGTGAAAACCTGGTAAGTTTGGATTTTACCTCTTGCATACAAAGTCTGCCTTTCAATAGTAACATTGCTTCTCTCGCTAACCAGTAAAACATGGAAGTATCTTAAAGTTAACTACAGTTTTCCTATATATTTTTCTTTTCCTGAGGGAATTATGAAGTCCTACAAGGACTTTATTATTTTTAGAGCTTCTGAGGAAAATAGAATAAGTTAATAATTCATCGCATCCACATAGGAACATAGAAAAAATTATTGAGATAAAAGTATTTTCACTGAAAAGCGGGAATCCTTTCCAAGTAGCAGAATATTTCTGACATTGAAATAGTGTGTAAAAAGAGAAAATAAATTTAATTATTAAAGTTATTAAGAATTTTAAAAATATTTTAATTTTAAATAAATCGAGAGTACAATACAGAATTTGAGAAATATAAATTAATATTTTCATAATTTTAGAGTAATTTCAGCATATTTAGAGGTAGATTAACCTAAACCCAACATATTTTATAAAAGACCATTTGGACTACAGTCCAGAGAAGCAAACACCTTAAATGGCCTTTTCTGCCCTCTGGGACACATACCCTGATATATCTTCTGAGGAATTACTCCATTTTTTCTTATACACAAGACTAAATACATTTTTTGGCAAAATATTTAAGTAGAATGTTATGGTGCCAGTCAGCAAAGTTATGCTAGATTTTCAAAATGTACCAACTGATATCTCTTATTTGAGTGTACCAGTGAAAAAGAGTAATTTAAATATTCTTGTTTTGTTTTGTTTTAATTTCTGTACAGAATAGATTACCTATTTGAACCTCTATTCTGTTGATAATTTAGCTCTGATTCAGTTTAATAACTTAACAGCTGTTTAAATTTTAGGACCCTTATATAATCATTGACTTTTATGTTATTAACAAAGTCTTTAAAGCAAACTATTTGTCTAAGTACTAGTCAGAATTAAGTCATTAATACAAANTAGATCAATAAAAAGATCTCAGCCCTCACATACTGTAAGAAGATTCACTGGAGTCCAGTGTCTGTTTCTATAAATGACAGACAAAATGGTGCATATTTTGTAATTTTTTGATGCAGTATACCAGTGGGACATAGAAAGTATAGAAAGCATTTCAGACCTCTGTGATAACTGATTTGGATAGATTCACAGATCGTTTGCTACTCTGATTCTCAACTGTCAGATTCCCTTGCAACTTTCAGCCTCCACTTTGGCTGCTGGTACCTTGTCATCTTGTTTGGGATTATGGCATTCAGTGACAATTAAAAAACTGCCTGTCTATATATGAAAGGGAGAGAGCACTACAAAAAAGTAGAAAACAACTCCATCAGAGTGGTCTTATGCAATGCATATTAATTTCTTACAGACTAAATTATTTTCTTCTTTTTTTTTTTCATCTGAGAGCAGGAGTCTAATGCAAAAGTGGTCAATTGTTCTCATCTACCCAACTCTTGTATTCACATAAAAGCAGTGACAGTATAACTAACAAAATAATTTTGTAGAGAGGTGGGGAAGATCACATTTCATTGCCATGTTACATGGAAATATCACTAGCAATTAATATTCTAGTAGAGTTGCTACAGAACACAACGTTGGAAAGCAGGTTCCATCTGACAGGATGCTACTACAGAGCTTATAATAATAATTCTTTAGCTGGATGATTGCTCCCCTGAGCATATGAAAACTTCCCATGTAAACATCTAATTAACAGTCTTAAATTTACAAGAAAATCATTTAAATGAAGTTAAAGTTTCCGCTGTTTATATTATTTATAATGCTGAAGTTAAGGTTAACACCTCAAGCATAGCTTGCTTTGGCTGTTTTGAGCTGTGTCTTCATCTCGTGTAAATCCAAATAGACCTGTGTATTTGAATGAAATTAAGTCATTTTACACTGGCTGTCCCTGTGAAAACCTGGTAAGTTTGGATTTTACCTCTTGCATACAAAGTCTGCCTTTCAATAGTAACATTGCTTCTCTCGCTAACCAGTAAAACATGGAAGTATCTTAAAGTTAACTACAGTTTTCCTATATATTTTTCTTTTCCTGAGGGAATTATGAAGTCCTACAAGGACTTTATTATTTTTAGAGCTTCTGAGGAAAATAGAATAAGTTAATAATTCATCGCATCCACATAGGAACATAGAAAAAATTATTGAGATAAAAGTATTTTCACTGAAAAGCGGGAATCCTTTCCAAGTAGCAGAATATTTCTGACATTGAAATAGTGTGTAAAAAGAGAAAAT